>VZRQ01003528.1:0-126284 GCA_013397975.1 Machaerirhynchus nigripectus | reverse complement strand
TTTTTTTTTTTTTTTGTACTAAATTTTGGTAAGGTCCAAGCTCTTAAATTAAAAATGTACTTTAGTTTTATTAAGAATTGTACAAACTGTGAGTCTTTGAACTGAGTGTTGCAGGACAGAAACAGCATCAATGTTTGTGAACAAAAGGGTACTCACTTCAGGGCCTGGTTCCCCAGAAGCTCCATCTTCTCCTGGTGACCCAGGAGGTCCTACACCTGAATCAGGTGCTGGCTTTCCTGGAAGACCAGGCAGTCCTGGAGGGCCTGGTGGCCCAGGAAGACCCTGGATAAATCAGCAAGACTGTTAGAAATTACCCTAGCCAGGTTTATTTCTATATACACAGAACAGGAAAAAGCTCACATAAGACTGTTCAGGCTCATAAAACTCAGCTTGGGTTTCCACCCCACTTGTGCTTCACTGAGAACCAATTTTAGTTTCACAGACACACCCTTACATAGGGTCACACTGATCTCCCTCACCCATGCTCTCTGACCTGTGCCACCCCATAGCATGCATCAGCAAGCAAGAAATTGAAAACCAAAAAATTTTGTGTCAGCTCTCTGTAGCCCAGTAAAGATCTCAGACATATCCCAAGGATTGGGCTAATGATAAGAGACCTAACCATAATGAATCCAAGGGATCATTGTACAGTGGGAAGTGGGTGTTTTTTCTCCTCTACCCTTTCATAGGGTTTCTCCATGTTATTGCTGGAGCTCTGAGAATATCTACTCCTGGTCAAGACCTGCTTAATGCTGTAAAACTGGCCTCTGCTCTAAAGATCTCATGGACATGAGCAGAGGTATTTAAATTGAATGAAATGAATGAAATGTTACTTTAGGAGAA
The DNA here is from genome assembly GCA_013397975.1 of Machaerirhynchus nigripectus. Classification (NCBI taxonomy): domain Eukaryota; kingdom Metazoa; phylum Chordata; class Aves; order Passeriformes; family Dicruridae; genus Machaerirhynchus; species Machaerirhynchus nigripectus. The sequence continues at coordinate 125,441 of VZRQ01003528.1, read as the reverse complement.
ATAGTACATTTGCAAATATCCCCTCTCACGTGCAAGTCCATCCCTGTTCCTGATTGCATTAGCAGGCAAACATGGAGAGCTTGAAATTCTGGGCCATGGCACTATAAGTCAGGAAATCTTTAATTCTGACTTAGGGCTATGTACAAGATTTTACCAGGAAGAGGGTCATCTTGGATTTTCAGTACAGTAAACAGAGCCTTCTGCAGGGCACTCACCTGTCTTGTCACCTACAAAGGGCATCTAAAGAGGCTCCTAAATTAGGCAAGATAGCTAACTTTCAGCATATGTCATTTATCCTCTCAAGGGCATTGAGAATAAGGTATTAAGCACTTTTGAGGGAAGAAAAAAGAAACAGAGAAGAAATCCTGAGGCAGAGGCCAGTCTGAGAGAATGAAAAATATTGTTAGTTGTGTTGCAAAGCAGAGGCCTCCACGCTATAGCACTCTGGAGTTCACAGGAGCCATAATGAACTCAGGAAGATGCAGGGTTACTGATTTTCAGTTCACCAGAAAGCTGCACTGTAAAACATGTCATACAGATGCACTTATTTTTTTAGAACAGGTATTCCAAATTCAAAAAAGCAAAGCCAAGGTTCTTACAGCACCTTCCACTGACTAAAAGCGGCTTACAAGAGAGCAGGAGAGGGATGGTTTACAAGGATATGTAATAACAGGATAAGGGGCAATGGCTTCAATCTGACAGAGAGTCGGTTTAGATTAGATATTAGGAAGAAATTTTTTCCAGTGAGGATGGTGAGGTTTGCCCAGAGAAGCTGTGGATTCCCCATCCCTGGAAGTGTTCAAGGCCAGGTTGGATGGGGCTCTGAGCAACCTGATCTAGTGGAAGGTTTCCCTGCCCATGGCAGGGAGGCTGGAACAAGATGACTTTTAATGTCTTTTTATGATTATATGAATCTATGATTCACTTCTCTGCCCTCTTTACTGTCTTCTCATAGTCAGATTAAAAGCATTTTCTCATTTTAAAACATCCTCTTGCCATTGTATCTTTGTTGGCTTTCTTCTATCTCATACTTCTTCCCCACTCACAAGCACTTAGGCCTTTTCTCATCTTGAAATGAAACCCCACAAATCCTTTCTTGATGCTGTAAATTAAACATGTATAAAACTTGCACTACGAAATTGACATTCTATAACTTGGGTGAGTAAAATAAAGCTTTCATTATGAGAAATATGAATATATACTTACCCTTAAAATCTCAGTGTCTCTGTCAGTATCTCCAGAACCTGATTCTTCAGGTTCCAGTCTATTCTGAAATTAGGAGAATTCCATTTTAAATTATTGCTTCTAAGATGACAGATGCAAATATTACTTGGCATTTACTGGAAATACAGCTACCATCAATATTTCAAAACATTTCCGTTATGTTTCTAGTGTTTCATACCATCTTCTTTTATAATCACTGAGCATTGTATTTACCTGCAGGTGCTCTGTGAGCACAGTGATAACTATCCTGCAGGACACACATCCTATGTGACTGTTTAAGTGAACTGAAATAATATCTCAGACAAATTTTAATTTCAGAAAGATACCTGTCAAACTTAAGAACATCCTAAAATGCAGACTTTGAAAATAACTCCAGTTCACTACAATGTGCCCCTCATTTAAAAAGCCAGATTCTGAGATTCCTACAACTGGAATCAAAAAGATGACTTTTATAAAGGGAAATCAATATACCGAAGCCCTTTCTGAAACCTTCAGTTGAGAAAACACCTTAGTGTTCAGTCCTTGGTGAATTTCATAGCTGTGTACATTTTGAAAACTACAAAGAAAATCACAGAGAGAAATACTACCTGAATAAGTTGTCATAGTACCAAAGCTAATGTTTCAAATGCCTGGGAGTTAAGGATGCATTCCTTGGCTACACTGAGACTTCTTCCACATCACTACAGAATAAATGGCCTTGAAACTTGTTGTCACAGGGCACAAGGAAGTAAATGCAGTGTAGGACTTGATGTTCACTGCTCCATTTATAGAAGTGGCCTTTGACTGGGTAAAACTGTTGGACTGGAGCACCTTGTCCTAGGGATCTGGAGCTGTCCTGCTGGTCTCTTGAAGCCAGCATCAGCGCAGGCTCAGTAGTGCAGCAGAACACTGTTAGTCTGTTTTTATGCTCCAGAAATATACTGGCATAATTCAGCAGACCCAGATTCAGGGGAGCATATAATCCATTTTGGCCAGTGGAATATGTTTCAAACTACCTTGTTAAATACTCACGATACCCCGTGTGAGAGATGGTTTTGTTTAAAAGTCCACCACAGGACTTCCACTGGTGTCAGCAGTGAACTATGTCTACGTGTAAAATCAGCTCTCACACCATGAACTGAAAATTTAGGCCAGATTGTTTCTTTAGCTGCGTGCACATGTATCCTCATAGATACACTGGAAAAAGCCCATGTACAGCTGAAAGATGGATCTGAAATTTATTCTTTAAAATTGCCTGAGTACTGAGCATTCAAAATACAAACACTGCCACCATGCTGGTATGTGTTCTAGTACTTAATGACAGCAAACATAACTGACTGTCAAACCATTTCTCTGTTCAGTGTCAGGAAGAAATTAATAATTCAGGTTTATAATGCCTTTTTGTGGAAATTTTTGTTTCATGTTCTCCCATAGTTTGTTTCTTTTACACAGGAAAGCACACAGATCCACTGAAATTTTAAAGTGTGAATACTGGGTGTTTATGTAGCTTATAGTATTCACACACTTCAGTCAGACATTTATTTGAATTTCTGCATGAATGTTTTAGAAAACATGATTATCTCTGTGGCAGTCAGGCTACTTTCCCAGAGAAAACCTCCTATTTAGTTCTGGATTCCTCTGTGGCAAGCTGAGCTCATTGACAGAGAACCCCAAATACTCACTAATCCTCTGGAAGGAGCAGATGGTCCTGAGGGTCCTGGTAGTCCAGGGGGTCCTGGCAATCCCTCACCAGGATCACCCTGAAATGGGAATTAAGATAAATCAGCAGGGATTTAGCCATATAAAGACTATAAGCATTAGCTGCAATCTGTGTGGATTTCCAGTCACAAGAGTGGCTGTTTAGATGCTATGAGCAGGGTTGGACTTTGTTCCTTTCTAGGACAAGCTCCCAAGAAACATGATCTTTGCACTGGCAATGGAAGAAAGAACTCTCCCTTTTCTAACTTCTGCAATGAATTTGCAAATGTACAGGCAGCATTAACAGCACTAAGCAGCACATATGTCTTGCCAGAATAAGGTTTGTGTGGATCTTGCATTTTTAGGGTACATTATATATGGCGTTCCTCCGCCCCCCCAGAAAAGTAGTTAGCGTGGTCACACCATGGTACTCAATCTGTAAATTTCTTGATCTTATTGCTACCCTCTGTAATGCTTTTTTCAATACCACCATGACGTGATTCTTCTTCTATATGTTGACCTTTATCTACTGCCAACACAATGGAAGACCCTATTCAGTTGTGTGCCATTTCCTCTCATAATTACTACCATTTCTTATACTTTGTCTTTCTGACATCACCTCTGACATTTTGCTGGGGTTAGTTTGAACTGCTTCAGCTTCAGATGTTTGTGACTTTTTATAACTTTTCTGCTCAAGTCCAGTATTTTTCACTCGAGTCAAGAGTTGAGGTTCTGCCTCTACTGATCTATGCTGTACCCTCTAACCTGCCAATTTGCTATCTGGGCTTATGAGCATTTTAATGATGTTCTATAAATTCACATAAATAGCAGGAAACACTGACTTTTAACTGCCTCTTGGTCACTTGCTCTTTATGCTTGAGAGTTCATTAGATAAATGTATTCATTCAGTTCTTTGTTCCCTGTGGCTTTGTCAAATGGTTCCTATAGTGATACTTCAGTCATATCCACAGAGAATGTGTTTAATTAATTTGAGGCTATTTTCACTGTCTGCCAGCGTGTTCATTTACAGATGCTCTTCATTAATTTTAACACATGCTTCGCTTTTTTCCAATTACTATTACATTAGTTCCTGGCAGTGTTTGGTGCTGGTTTTCATGCAGTGTCTTCCACTTTGTGTGCACTGCAAGGAGGACAAAAAACCCAGGTCTCACATTTGGGTCACAATCATTTTTAGGAAGCCTAACTGTCCCCATTCCCAAGGAGCATGTCATGGCTGTATCTCTGCACAGAACATGGACCGTGGTGGAAAAGGGACAGCCAGTTCCCCACTCTCCACTGATACATAGTGCCCCATTCATTCCTGGCTTCCCATTTTCAGTGAGAAGAACCTGAAAGAGGAAGGTGGATCCTACTACTGTTCCTGAAGTTTAGATATTATTATAATTAAAAAAGTGTTGATTGTCTTTAGACAGCATAGCTGTTTTGAATTTTTGTGTGTGCACAGATCAATTCTTTAAGCTTTGCTCACCCCACCAACACAGCCAGGCCTAGGAAATCACACTGATTTGGATATTGAAACAATTTTCTGAACAACTGATAAGTTAAAAATAATTCACATGTGTAAAAGAGGATCAGAGCAGTGTCTTCTTTTTTGTCCTGTTTTTACTGCAGGAATTGTGTCTGTTTAAAGTATTGCCAAAACAAAGTTCTGCATATGGAGCTGTCAGCTTTCCTTAGTACTTTTGAACCTATTGTTAGGATTTTTAGCACTCATTTGCTAACTTCACAATGTCTCTTTGAAGTGTCCCTTGAAAATATTAGTCCAATTTTTAAATGAAAAACTAAGCTTGAGATGTCTTTACTAAAGTAGCCATAAAAATAATCAGGAATAGACTACTGGAGTATTTTACTTTCCAATATAACTTTTGTTCTCTACAGCTGAGCTGCTTCTCCTGCTGCTGAAATGTTCGCCTTCTGATGGCTGTTCTAATCAAGAGACTAAGGCTGGATGGCCTTTGGCTGTGAGGTCAGCTAGAGCAGCCTGACTGGGCTCACAATCCTTAGGTATTTGGCTCTGGGACTCCTTTTAGCCCTACATGTTCAAAGCTAGTATTTTGAGTATGTTTTTTTTGTGCATTTTGCATGAAATAACATTAGAAATATAATGAAATCCATCAGCATGAGTATTTGAAAGTAAAAAGCTTACTGGGATGGCACTGGAGGAGTACAGAGCCAACCTATGCACAGTCTCATCTTGCAGCATACTGGGAGCAGTTAACAACTGATGCTACCCCTGAGGCATTGTCTGAGTGAGATCTATTTGATACAGGCCAAAACACTGCCAGTGACCATGCCTGCAAGTCTGAACCATCAGCAAATCAGCCAGTTCCTGGGCCTGTTCCATTTGGCAGTGTAGGTGTAGCACTTGTTGCTGAAGATTGGAATGGTCGCCCAACAGGAGCTGCGGCTGTAGCTGGTGCAAAATAGAATGCATTTGCTAATTTGCACTTTGCTTATAAATAGAAGAAAATGCAAATATATAGAAATAAATAAAATATGTAAAATAAATAGAAGAAATGTCAACATCCATAACCTGGACATCTTTTCCACTGGTTTTGTTTTCATTGAAAGCATCCTGACTGATTTTGTGGTTTTCTACACAAGACTTATTTTACGTCAGTACCAAGCACCCTAGAAATAACTCTGGTCACAAGAAGGACCAAAGCAGATTTGCAGGAAACCTAAGAAGCTAATTGTCAAATGACGTTTAGGTGCCTGTAATGCCGGTTGACAACTGAAATAATGTCTTACTGATAATCTGCCTTCCCAGCCTATCTTTCCTGAAGAGCATGTATCCATACACTGTAGCATTCCAGTTGTGAGCGATCCCACCATGTTTCTGTAACCTCTGAGAGGTGGTAGCCCTGTGACTTTGTGTGGACTTGTAAGTCCTCCTGTTTGTCTCCCATGCTGCCTGGTTTTGTGAACGTGTACCTGAGACAGGTCCCAGAGGAGAGCAGGAGTGTCCCCATCGTGCTGTACCTGAGACGTTCCCCACATGCCTTCACTTCTCTTCAGCTAATGAGAACCCTGTGCCCAACATATCTTTTCATTACAGCTGGACATAGAGATGGAGAGTTGCCATGCAATCTCGTGACCTGATTCCTGTACTGGAGACTGATTTTACCTTTGAAATGATTCTGGGTCGTTTCAGACTAAATCAGAATAGATGAGATTTATATGGGTCATGTTCGTGATTTTATGAAGTCTGTATTGTTTTGTTAAACAGATGAAAGGGATTATTAATTTGACACTGGGAGTTACTGTCGGTATGTCAATTTTGTGTACAACATGTACTTTAATAATAGATTAATCCATTATATCTCACTTCATCTCAGAAGAGATACATGCTGTTACTTCAGATGGTTTAACTCTTATTTCAAATATGTTCATTTCCTAAGGGTAATATGAGTATACTGCCTCTCTTAAATCACTTAGCTGGTAGAGTAAGTTGCCCAGAGCAGTTATATACAACAATTGACTTTTCTTTATTAAGTTTTCAATACATCTTCCTTAGCCCTCCTGTGAAAGCCCAACTTTTTCTACTGCTGAAGTTTATTCGCACCTTTGGAAAATACTTATGATTCTGTTATGGTGAAATCCATGAATTCATGGATGAACAGTAGGATGTTTAAATTCTTCCTGTGATTCCATATTTTTGTTTCTCTCTCAGAGTGCACCAAATTAATACATGTCCAAGAATACAAAGTATCTGATTGATTGTTGGGTATTAACAGGACGCATACCTTTTCACCTTTTGGGCCTGCTTTTCCTTTCAGTCCTGGCAACCCCTGAAGTCCATTTTCACCCTAAAAGGAAAAAAAAATTAATTAGACATTCTGTTTCATGTAGGTTGAACAGGCTGTACACTTAGCAGCAGAGGCTGGATGTAAGTGTGCTAGATTCTGACTCTGGGTTTGTGCAGTGGGAAGAGGTATGGGACTTGGCATAGAATGCCCCTGGCAGTGCCCAAAACATGCTTCTCACCACATGTACTCTTCCTACAACCAAGTGGCAGAAAAGCCTTTTTGGGGATATGGATGGAAACACTCACAGGCCACATTTGGATTTGACAGAGTGCCAACTGGACCGCCACAGCACTGATGGCAAGGATTTAAAAAACTGTAATATTTGTAACACACTACTGCCAGCTGCTGCTCTGAGTGCACCAAATCATACCATTAACTTAAGCCTGCTCCCACCATCTACTAAAACATTTTTTTCTGTCTTAACCAACCTGAATCTATTCAGTTTCTACCAACTAGGATCCTTCCTGAGGACATGCCTCTGACAGGTAATGTGGGATACTAGACAGCATTTCACCCCATTTTCCATTCTAAACTTCACCAGTCAAATGAATCCCAAATTACCCTTCTTTATACCTTCATATTACCTGCATACAACATGCATATGCTCTTCCTATAGAGGCTTGTTCATTGGCTAGAAAGGACTCCCACCAGCTTTAAAGTCAATGATATTATTACATGGGGCTGCTTATGAATTCAGTTACGACACTCAAAAAAATATTCAGAAGGAAAATAAATATTATTTTTCCATTGGCATTTTGGGAATATGGACAGTTGTGGTAATGGACTCTGCTGAACAAGTTTCAGGAGTGCCCTAGTTTTAAACATGGGTTATATAAAGCCATTAGGGAGAAAAATGTATCTCTAAGACTGAAGGGTAGGTTTTTTCCCTATGATGATTTTTCCTGTAGAGTAACTGGTAGCAGGTTCATAGAAAAGTAGCAAACACATGACCAACATAAAAGTAGAACATACTAATTTCACTGCTGAGTGAAGCCCCACCAAACCAATAGTAATGTTGCATGGGTATATGTAAGATTGGAACCCAGATGCACATGGACAAAATAGTAATTACAAAAAATACAAGACGATGTCACAAGATGCCTGTGATAGAAATTAGGATTGTTTTCACCAGGACAAGACAATTGGTTTTGAAGCATTTGAATTACGTTTGAAGAATTTCCTCTAAGATGTATTAGTTTCATAGAATTTTCTTTGAAGATATGCTGCATGAAAGTAGTCAGGCTTCTGTTAAAACATAAAATATTAAGTTCTTGTCCAAAAACACCCTAATGACACATAGCCTGAGTTTTGGCTAAATATTTACTAACTTAGCTACTTTTCTTTGAACGTACCAGTGACTGAAGGCAGCATTCAGGAAGGAGCTCAACAATGCATGCAACGCATGACTACTGAATTATTTTTCTAGTATCTTAAAACACACCAGTTTTATTCAAGGTTCAGTTGCAGGGGACAGGAAGGGTCAGGAAGCTCCCAGCAGTAGCACATATTAGTATGGAAAAGAAGGAGTAGGCATGGGAAGGGTGACAGCCTCTGGGTGGTAAGGTCCTAGAGAGGGGAAAGGTGCACAAAGTGGCAGCAACAAACAAATGAGAAAGGAAACAAAGAAGCCAGACAGTAGAGCATCAGTGGAGGACAGACAACAGCAGCTGAGACCTGCACAGAATATGACAGCTACGGGTTTGTTATTGTGTGCATTGATGGGCAATACCTCACCACAGAGGAGGCATGTGCAGGCTGTCAGCAGCTTGTGGTAAACTGACCCAGGGATGGGAGTTGTCTGGAGAAGCTGGGAAGGAACACCTCAGGAAGAGGACAGCGAATGTGACAGAGAAGACTAAAGTAGAGGAACGCAGAGAAAAGAAAGCAACAATGATGAAGCAGAAGATGCAGTCAAATTACTGCACAAAAGTAAAGGAGTGAGAGGTACATCTCAATCAACTCAAAAGTACTGTCAGTTAACTACAAAGTTCATTGCAGTGGAGATTAAGAGCAGGCAACGTGGAGGCATGTGTCTATGGCGGGTCAGTGAAGCACCCCCCCCGAAGGGGTCTGAGTATGTCCTCTTTTTGAAATTCCCCTCTGCAAAAAAACCCAACCTCCCCAGAGCTGAATTCCTGGTACAGCTGCTTATGCCATGCCATGCCTCTTACTTTCTTTGCAACTGAGAAATAATAAATTTCTCTTAGAAACCTGGATTTTATTCTCAACCTGTGGATGTCAACCACAGCATCAGAACTGTCTTCTAAAGAGAGGAGATGAAGAAAACACCTTGCTGCTTAAGCCTCACTCTAACAGAGCATCAAAAAAATGTTGTTGTGTTTTTCTTAATTCAGTTAACCAAAATATGTATAAATGAGTACTTACAGGTAACCCATTTTTACCAGGAATGCCCTAAAATAAAACATCTTTGTTAGAAAGATAAATAAAACACTGTAACATAGAAATAATGAAAGGGAAAAGCAATTAGTTAAATTGTGATTTGCCATGCAGTGACAAAATAACAAACCAGAACTATATCAAAGACTATGGCACAATGGGATGTTCTGCACCTCTCTTTAATCTCATTAATCTTGTGCTGATGGGTCACAAGGATTTGAAGTGTGAAATATCCTGAGTATAGAGAAGCCACTGAAGAAGGCCTGTGAGTTCTGCACCTTTGTACACGTTCAAACCTGACAGCTGGGAGGGTGCTGCAGTACTGCCCAAGGAGCAGGTGGAATTGCTGCTGGGAGAGCAGCTGTATGTCGGCACAGCAGCTGTTTGCCTTTGCCTTCTGATGGTTGTTACTCACCAGGCCCCTGTGTGGCCACTGACACATGTGCAGTGCAGGTAGGATGGTCCTGATCTGCTGGGCTAAAACCCATCTGGTAGAAGGGTAACTGGTGACAGTGTGCAAGGCTGTGCAGTTCCAGCTCTTCATGCATGTGTGATGGATCACTGTTACCCTTTCTAAAATACATGTTTTCTTTCAACAGAGAGAAAATACTCACAGGCTGACCAAGTTGTCCAAGTTTCCCTGGAGATCCAGGAGGTCCTTGATCTTTATTTTCCACATCTTCTATTCCTGACCCTCCTAGAGATTCTGTGGACCCATCCTCTACTTCCTGACCTTTCTGGCCCTGAGTAATTAAAATGTAAAATACGAAAAATGTGTTGCATGACTTTTCTCATTTTTCTCTCATTTCTCCCCCGCTCTTCCCTCTCTCCTAGAACCCTTGCTTTGTTCAATGCAGTCAGAACCTGGTAGGCACCAGGTATATTCCATTCAGTAAAGGCAATCCATATAAAAGATCATTCATGCACCAACAAAATAACTTGCTCTGTGAGCTTGTTACCTAGATGCAAATGATCATAATCTGATTTCATAGCCACATAAATCTGCACAGTCTAAGTCAATAGTGTAGGTTTGAAAATGTAATTTTCACATACTCATTCTCTCTGGGAGAAAATTGTGAGAGTTAAGATAGACCTGTTTAGGACTGTTTTAGCCAACTCCCCCAAGATCTACGACTCTGTCAAAGGAGGGTTACATACTGGTTAAAAAGTGGAAGAAGAAACAGTGATAACAAAGGGTAAAAATGGACAACAGCAAGACTAAAATATTGCTAAACATTAATATTTAGTTAAGAGAAAGTAAGAATAACAAAAGGACGAATTTAAATATTCCAGGAACAAAGTAAGACTTTCCAGGAATGAAGCTTGGACATTAATACATATTTAAATTAAAATACAGTATACAGAACAAAACACATAGGTCAGTATTGTATTTTGAAATAAGTACTGGGATTTGCTCACATTTTATAGCACCAATGAAATATTTTGAGTCCCATTAGCAGCTAATGAAACTAGGAGGGATGAAATATAGTAACTCTCAAAGGATTTTAAAATGAACAGGATGACAGCTTTCAGCAAACTAACTGTAAGCTTATTTTTTTAAAGACCTTTCTGGATTTTGCCAAAAGGAGAGGTCCCAAAGACCAGCAAATTTTTTTTTAATATGGACTTATTACAGAATTTTTTTCCATCTGAAAAAGAGTTAGAAGAGAATCTATTGACTTAAACTGTGAGTAGGGATAAAAGCCTGAATGAGATAACAGGATTGTTGATACAGTGTTAGAGTACTGAAAGAGGTAGCGGATGGTATGGCAGGACACCTCTCAATCATCTGCCAAAGATGTAGATGGGAGTCTGGGGAGCTTCCTGTTGACTGGAAGATACTCAGTGTTATTCCAGCCTACAAAAAGGATGTAAGGGAGATGCAGAAGTACAGCTCTGTTAGACTAATCTCAGTTCCTGGAAAATTAAGGAGAAGATCACACCGAGTACCATTGAAAGGCATTTAAACAGTTATCAGGAACCTTCAACCCGGATACACAAAGCAAAGTCCTGTTTAACTAACTTGGTATCTTTCTGTGAAGAAGTCATCCACAGGAAGGATGAAGAGACAGAGGTGGATGTAATTTCCCTGGGTCTTTGTAAGGTTTTTATGCTGTCCATCACAGCATCCTTTGGGACAAATTTTCTAACTGTGGGATGAGGGTGTGCTGGGTGAAGATCTGGCTGAAGGGCAGAGCTCAAGGGTTGTGAACAGGGCCACATCTGGCTGGTGACTGGTCACCAGTGGTGTTCCTCAGGGCTCCATTCTAGGGCCACTTCTGTTCAGTGTATTTCTCAGTCTTCTGGCTGCAGGAGTTGAATGCACCATGAGCAAGTTTGCTGATGATTCCAAAGTGGGAGGTGCTGTTGACTGTCTTGAAGGACAAGAGGCCTTGCAGAGGGATCTGGGTAGCTTGGAGCATTGGGGCAGTGATTAATAACATCAAACTAAACAAGAACAAATGCCAGATTGTTCACCCAGGAAGGAGTAACAGTGGGTACAAGTAAAAGCTGAGAGAGAAGTGGCAGTAACAACTTTTTTCTATTACTATTTTTTTAAAGATTGGTCATTATCATAATATATAATCATGTTGTGTATCTGTGTAGTGAAAAATATGTAGAAATTGAAATAAAGTCAAGGAAAACTTGTAAAGTAAGGAGCAAAACTAATTGTCATAATAGATTTAAGCTTTCTGTGTCACACTTCTTAAATCAAGGCTGCATTTTTATTTAAGAAAAATGGCCTAAAAATGAAAAAAAATAAGAGATGCTAATAGTAATAGTTTATCTGATACTTAATCTATTTATTTATATAAAATAAAATTAGAAGTGCTGCCTTAAAAAAATGTGAATGAGGGCATGAAAATGTTAGAGGAATTATATTGGGAAGTTCTGCAACAAATACTGAAGTTTCTTGTATGTCATCTCCCATGGATGATCCTTAACTTAATGTTTCACCACTTGCTATATTTTACCACAGTAAACACAGGAACACAAGAAGACCCTGCAAGGAACAACCTTAAACACTTGAACTAAACACACAAAATGCGGAAATTTTATTCTAAATTTCTGTCATTCATGACACTGTGTGTTTTCAGGCAAAAAGAAGTTGTCATAACTGACTGTAGTTTCAAGCAATACAAAGAACGGACTTACGGCGTAGGAGCCTCAAAGGCAAGAGGAAGGAAATGTCATTATTTATTTTCTACTTAGAAAAATCTGTGGTGGTTGTTAATTAATAAAAAATATACTGCCAGCTGATCATTTTGAAATATACCAACAAGTAAGGCAAGTATTCGAGCAGCTCCCAGGATTCCAAATGGGTGACCTATGTAATTTTAATTTGTAGAATCACACAGGATTCAGGTAACACACTACCTTACAAATGCAACATTTTTCAAAGTCCAGAGTCTCACCGGAGAGGGTGCCTTTGCTACACAGGGCAGACACTCCATTTGGAGAGGCTGGTGCATGCTCTGTGCAGGAGTTAAAAGAGCTGCCATTTTCCACTGTGCAAACATCAAACTAGAGATGGGCTACAGCCTTGCATTGGGTCTTAGTTTCCTTGTCTAGGAGCCACACCCACAGGAGTCTACCCAAAAGGATAATCTAATTTTATAAGGGATTTGATGAAGTGTTCTTTTATAAATGTGACTAGCCTTGATGCTTTGAATGTAATTTACAGTTATTCCTGGTCCTGGCAAAATGAGGATTTAGTCAGCTATTTCCTTTGTTTCTCACTTTCTTAAATTTAAACTGAAAAAAATTGCAAAATTGAAAGAACAAATTCATTTTTTTAGTCAAAAATCTCAAACCCATTTCAATGGTTATTGATCCAAACTTCTGCATAGTGCAAGTGCTTTTCACTCTGATGTCATGAAAACACGTTCAAGAACTTAAAAAGTATCTTCTATTTTGCCATGCTGTTAAGATGGAATAGATCAAGGTACCAACTCACAGAAACATCTGGAATTCATGGATTTCCCTGTTCTTGGGACAAAAATATTAGGCATGTGATAAACCCATTATACAGACCTCTTCTCTGCTTACTTCTGGCAAAACACCAGCACCGGAGCCATCTTCATCTCTTAAAATTTTCTGTGTGACAGTGGTAGACTCACTGTTGCCTTGTCCAGTTTCCATGACAGCTGAATCTAAACAAAATAATCATTTATTAATGAGAGAGCAAAATAAAACCTGCCCAAAGGTATTTATCAGAGACAGATGCTGCAAGTTGTATGAAAAAAGAAATTATTCAGATTATGACTAAAATATATTCCAAAGATTAATATTAGTCATTTTACTGAAAATTATAAAAGAAAATAAAAAAAGAGAAAGGTGAGAGTAAAATTACAAAACAAATGTCTATTTTAAGGTCAAGGACCATATTGCATTATCATTTTTTCCTCTAGTTCTAGTCTAATGATTGCCTATTTGTCATCCATGTAACACAAAAAATAAGAGTTAAATACAACAAGTACTATCTGAAGTATGTATGGAATGTAAATTGTAACATTGTCTTTGGCCTTATTAGCATAACTAGCTTTTCTTTTTGTTTTCTAGGAGTGCCCTGAAGTTGTCCTAGCCATGGAGGACTGGAATCCTCACTGAATTATTCCTTGCTCTCATTGCTTTGTTGCCTACACTTGCACCCAAAACGCCCCACTGGTGCACTGGGCACATTCACGTCCTTTGGAGGGAACACAAGTAGGATATAGTTGTTTATTCAGTGGTGGTATTCAATTTTACATGAAAGGCTGTGCTTTACTGTATCAGGTCATCAAATAAATACCTGTCTTAAATCCTTTTTAAAGGTGCCACGTGGCTTTAGAGCCAGCAGGACTATTTGCAGAGGTATGACTCAAGGGGTGCCATGGTTCTCACTGACCTGAGCAGAATGAAGAGATTTTTCTCCTCTCATTCCCTTTTCCTAACACTTGCACTTCACTGGAGTGTTGTACAGCAGCTCCTCAGGTCACTTTCTTAGTTTTATCCAAGTACTTTTTTTAAAAATTTTAAAATACGAACTGCAATTCTGTAACTGAAACTTCCACACTACAGAAGGGTAAATCCATTCTCTGCATGTTTAACAACCATGAGTCTGAGCTGAGCCTCTCTACAGGGGGAGAAGTGAGGGATGTGTTGAACAGTGGCTGTAGCTGCTACCACTTACCTTTGCTGCTATTGATAAATTTCAGTTTTAATTTTCAGATATTGATAAATTTCAGTTTTAATTTTCAGACTGCACTTTCAAAGACCTAATGTTTGATGTGCCAATTCTTTTCTAGCGCACAGGATGTCCAAAGCCATAGGATTTTCTTTTTCTGGCAGCACCCAAAATATCACAGTGGATTTCCATACACAGGAAAATGACAGACTCAAAGCTAGAGAATGTAAATGACCCCACCCACCCCAAAAAACCCCAAAACCCGAGGCAGTGCCTTGTTCTTTAAATTTAGGTGCTTCTGAGGTTTCTTCTGATCTGTGATTTCCAGAGAAATCGTTTTCTTCCAAATAAGACAATATGGTTGGGGGGGCTTCCACTGGCTCAGCCAACGTATCTTCAGGCTAAAAAAAAAATCCCAAAGAACGGTTTAGGGTAAAAGCTTATCACATATTTTAATGGAAGAATTGCTAGATTACCTTCCTCAAAGGACAGTAATCAGAACTACCACATCTATGAAGCAAAACAGAATTTTGAGAGAAACTGGTGTAATACCTTTGGACTCCATTCCTCCAAAGCAAGGGTGGTACACTTGACAAGCCCATAGAGAGGGAGAAAAACACAAGCAATGTACACTTGTCAGAGACTGCATTTTCAAGTACAACCTCTGGCTTGTTTCATTCCAGCTCAGCATTGCTTTACCTATTCAAGTCTCTTCATCTCGACCCACAAGTTTTCTGACTTCTCCTCTTCCCATTCTCTCCCCATCCCACTGGTGGGGCAATGAGTGAGTGGATGTGTGGTGCTTAGTGGCCAGCTGGGATTAAATCACATCTTTCAGAAGGAAAAATAAAAGCCAAAATTCTACTATTGCTCTGTGTAATTTTGAATAGTGCAGTAATTATGAAGATTATTAAACAGAAGCTAACAACAATAGCTAAAAAATTAGATGTTTTTCTGGACAGAGAAGCTAGACATCTTTCCTGAATTAGCTACAGTTGTATCCAAATGAGAAAAAGTCAAGGCACAGTAAGATTTCATGGATTAAATTTCGTGGTGTGATGTAAAATTGAGAGGAGTCATTAAGCACTAGGTGATTTTGTTGCGATTTTGAAAAAACCCTACTTGGCTGCAAAAATTCAGGAAAAATAAAGTGCACATCCTTCATCCAGTGGGGAATTACCTGACGCAGCAGCACTGCCTAGGGCCAGCTGCCTATCTTTTGACCTCTTAGAGAAAGATAAGAGAGCAAGGACTGCCTCAAGAAGGCTCAGAACAACCTTATCAATGCATAGAAGACCCTGATTAGAGCGAGTAAGGAAGACAGAACCAGACCCTTCTCACTCTAATGGTGATTGTTGTAATGGTTGTAATGGTGAAGGGAAAAGAGACAATGGACACACATGAAATTCAGACTCTATGTCAGAAAAAAAACTTGCATTGAAACAGAGAGGCTGTGGAGTCTCCATCCTCGAGGAAATCCAAAACCCACTGGCACTGAACAACCTGCTCACTGAGCTACCTGCTGTATTTGGCTCTGCTTTCAAAAGGGAATTGAACTGGGCAATTTTCAGAGGTCCTTTTCAAAGTCAACTACTCTGTGATTCTGTGCACAGCACGAGGCAGGCCAAAATGAGTTTATTCTGATACATGTAAAAGGCAAAACAGTTAATAAAAATTAATTCAAACACATCAGGGGCAGGAAGCCAGGTCAATACTTAGTTAAGTTATAAAAAGAGTGATCAGATAATTTGAAGTCTATAATAGAAAAGAAAAAGGTTTTCTTCCACTTGTGTTGACCCTGGAAGTGTTAAAATTCCTGCAGAAAAATATTATTGGGAAACTGAGGAGAGGACATGTCTAAAACTGTAGTCTTTGTATGAAAAGGTAGGAAACACAGTAAGTGAATGACAGGGCATCACAACCAAAACTTATTTGCCCACAGGTTCTGTAAGATTCAACAGTGAAATAGCTGAAGTATGTGCTATATCAGGCAAATGTGAACACGATTTCTGTGAAGTAATTTCTAAGAAACCTACTGATTTTCTCTAAAGGAACCAATGAGAACTTGTCTGTAAAAAAAGAATGTCTGATAAAAGCAGCATGGAAAGCTTCATTGTGAGGAATGGACCGAACATTTAAGTCTGGCACAAAAAGGGAGGGGAACACAATGTGATAGGAATCTCTAAATATGATAAGAAGCAACTGTTAATCATCCAGTTGATTAATCACCAAATGAGAACCGCAGTTAGCACGTTCAGAAGGGCAAGAGAAAAGTGCATGTCCTTCACAAAACATATCATTAAATTAGCCAAGGAATTCTGCAGCAGGAGTCTGAGGATGGTAAAATTCTCATGTGTTAAAAAAATCCCAAACAACAAAGCAAGAAATTCAAGGATGAATAACTCAGCTGAGTTCTACTAACTGCATATACTCTTGGCTCAAGCATTTCCTGAGATAAAAATTGATGCAGTGTAAAAGAGTGTTCCCAGTAAGTGTCATATATATTTTCCCAATCTTGTCTTATATTCTTCTCAAGCTCTGGTTGCTGATTGTTGTCAAATATATGAGATTTGTTATCTGGAACAGTGCCATCATGGATGGGTGCATGTTGTTCTCAGGGGAGACTTTGGAAACTGACAAATATGAAAGGTACTCATTAAATCTAGACCCCACCCTTTAACAGAGTAATAACTAACTGAAAATTTAAAGTATATAAATAAAAAAAATTTACCCCTATCGGAAGACGGGAAGATCCAAGGGCTTCTTGTGCCTCAGAAACATCATGTTCTTGAATGCTGCCATTGCCACTGCTGTCCCCTGAAGCCTGGGCAAAAAAAGTTCATAAAAGTCAGGTAAAAAAGCATGATCTCCAAGGAACTGGCTGTTTAAATGCAGAAAAAATCCCGGTTTTTTTTGGTTGGCGAAGCCTCAATGTCATTATGTTAACTTATTTCAGTACTAACAGCATTCCATGAAAATGATCCTTCAGAAAAATAAAAGCCATCGTTCATTTCCTGAAAGGTGTTTTAGACAAAATAAAATGATAATTTTTGAAGAAACACATTTGGGGGTTGTACAGGAAAAAAAATTCCAACCCTCCCCAATAGCTTTAAATATGATATAGTGTCTCCAAGAAAAAAATACTACATTTAGTGTTATGAGAGATGTCAAGTGGAAATTTACTTTGAAATCTCTGAGGCATTGAGGAAGTGTTTATAAGAATACTTACATAAGGGTCATCGTCTTCACAATGATCTTCAGTAGCCCTTGGGTCAGATTTGATTGTCAGATGTTGAATCGAGCCCTACATGGAACATCAAAAACGTTTCAAGGAAGTAGTATTTTAAGGGGCATGTGTGAGGGGGAGTGGGGGTGGAGGGGTGGGAATAAACAAAGCAAAAAAATACCCCAAACTGTGTTCTGATTTACTTGGGAAATGGTCTGAAGTATGAAATTCTATAATAATCCCAATTTAAAGATGTAAATATGGTTGTATATTGTGGATACTGAAAAGCTGCTAGCAGAAGGTTTTCCCTGCTTCTTGCAGTATTCTGTGAGAACCTCTCCTTTCTCATGCAAGCTATGAAAAGAATAAGATGGTTTTTGTAAATAGTATCTGAACACCTGCTGTTTTCCTGACCTGTTTGGGTTTGAGGCAGAGAGTGTTTGGAATTGGGCATTGTAGGACTTCAGCCAATCACCCCAGGAGGTGGGTGACCACTGACCAATCACCAGTGGAATTTTAGCACATATAAGCAGAAGTTGCAAATAATAAAACTCACTCTCTTTTCTCACTGGATTTGTGTGTGCTGCATCTCTCCATCCTGCGTACTACAGCGACAGTATATTCTGCTTTTGCAAAATGTAGAACAAATTGAAGCTGCCAGAATATAATGACTGTCATGTCCCAAGGACACTACGGTCACCACACTGCACTGTTAATGCTCCAGCTGAAGGATCTAGTCCTGGATTATGTCCTACACTCTGTAAAACACTATCTGCTTTTTTAGTTGGGAAGTGTGCTGCAGCTCCAGACATGGCATGTCTCCCTAAAAATGGAGACAAAGGATGGGAAGGGAATACCAATAAGTGATGAAGTGGGTCAGAAAGAAACCAGTTTAAAACTTCCCAGAGAGGAAATAAAGGAGATGGATTTTCTGATAACAAATGTTTCTTTTTCAGCGTCACAAACTGTACTTCTCAGTCTGACATGCTGAAGGAGCAGTAACAATTTCATTTTAAACATTTAACTATTGTTTCTGCAAAGGCTGGAAGTGTTTTAAGAAACGTGGGAGATGATTCCTTATTACAAGATCGCACAGAGCTAGACATGACGCACACGTAGGGCACAAAGATGGATATTCAAGTCAAGAACCAGTTTACATATAACACACCACCTAGAATTTTTAGGAAGGAATAAAATTCGTCATTCTATCTTAAACAATCCTCTAATTTCTGTATTTTTAAAGGCCATAAAACTCATGCAGTTGGTGCTTCCTGAGTTTGCTGGTCTTCTGAGGCAACAGCTCAGTAATCTCAACCATCCTATTTCTCTCAAAATTTAATGGGCAACTCAGATATTGAACTATGTCAGACTGACTGAACAGTTCACTGAAAAATCGTACATGAAAGGAGGCACAACCAATTAAGCAGTCTCCTGGAAGTGATCTGTTTTTTCACAGTACAAGTGAATCACATTTGGAGAACACATTTTTCTCCTCTTGCTCTAATTTGTGGCCCTGGATGGCAAAGGAAGCAAAATGGAGAGCTGTAATGTTTCCCAAGTGTTACTGCTAGCCAGTTCCTCCAGCTAGGGAAGTCTGCATGATAAAGATGGTAGGTATGAGATACTTTATTCCCTCTCTGGGTCTTGTGGCTGCTGCTGCCTTCCCTGTTAAAACTGGTTTGCAGCATCTGGCATCATCACTGATTCAGCTATACTTGATTGTTCTCTGGTTTCCGCTTTTCTTTACAAGCATCAGGGCTAGATTTTCCTTTGGTTTCAGTAACTCTGATGATAGTTATGTCCTTTTGTGTCTGACAGCCAGAGCCTTAGACACACAAATTCCCATTAACCAGAGCAAACCAGCATCTGACATCTATTCATTTGCACAATCTGCTGTGATTTGTTTCTGTTTTGGGCAATTAATGTAAACAGTTCTTGGCATAGAAGCAGAGTTTGAGGGAGGTTCAAGCATTTAGTTTTTCTACCCAAAAGCAATTGTGACAGATGATGCATGAAGAAATAAAGGCACAG
The DNA here is from genome assembly GCA_013397975.1 of Machaerirhynchus nigripectus. Classification (NCBI taxonomy): domain Eukaryota; kingdom Metazoa; phylum Chordata; class Aves; order Passeriformes; family Dicruridae; genus Machaerirhynchus; species Machaerirhynchus nigripectus. Next base: position 105,889 of record VZRQ01003528.1, on the reverse strand, counting down.
GAACCTACAGTACAAGGCACAATCAGTGCTAATGAAGCAATAACTGGCTGAAACTTACATACTCAATATAGCATACAGAACAGCCTGTTTCAGTGGAAATGCATCACAGTGTCATCCACCATGCATTTCTGTCATCGTATTTACAGATTTATTGGTGGTAATCTCAGCAAGTGGTCATCACGTGCATTTTCCAGGTGGGACATCAAAGTGGTTTCCTTTTCTTGAATGTTTCTCAATCCTAGTTAGTGATCAGGCATTCACAATACTCCAGTCCTCCTACTTGCCTGAGAAAGGTAGCACCAACAGGCAGTTTTCCTACATATCACTTTCCACCCCTTATTTGCTGCTAATCAATATAGTTCTGTGATTCTAGGTGCTTAGACTTGTCAGACAAATGATAAAAGTACATTAACTTTGTTTCTTGCCAGATGGAGCTCACAACCTGCCAGTACCCCTGAACTTTGGAAAGAACATCTTTATTCCCTAAGGAAAAGAATCCACCCTGTTTTGTGCTACAGCTTTTCAAATTTAGAAGAGACATTAATCTCACAGAACACAGTACAAGTTCTGAAGTACAGGAAATACAAAAATAAGACAAATAAAGTGTGAGGTTTCCCTTTCCACTTGACAATGGGTTGATCTCACACATAGTGGCTGCTCTCAGTGGCTGAGAATTTCAGTCAGGATGCAGCAGGAAGGATGCTTGCACTCAAGCTAAGAGGGCTTGGGAGCCTTGTAGTAGTGGTTTTGGTGCATTCTAATTCCTAAAGCACCCGATAAACTTCAAATAATATATAAACTGTGAAAAAATACATAAACTGTGAAAATACATATTTATGTTCCAACTATCTTTATCTTTGATGGTATCATTCTTCTTCTGATTTGAATGTGCATACCTAACTAATAAGAATTTAAAACATTCACTTTATAGTAGGGTATTTTCAGAAATTAAGAAAATGGATTCGCTGAAATCTGCCCTTCTTAGAAAGGCCACAAAAATTTATGTGACATATTTACTTTACAATTTGTAATATTCAAGTGGAAGATTTAGCTTAATATCTGGACTATCAATAAAATTCTGAGGATCTCAGAACATTTGTATTTTAAACTAGAGGTTATACAACTGCACTGCCCAAACTGTAGCTAGGTATGGAAAATAAAAGCTATGTGATTTGATCCTCTTTTGGAATATAACCATTGCAAGCAGGCTTTCTCGGGCAGTGAGTACCTGCATTAAGATGGTAAAGTACCTGCAGACATAAAGTACCTGCATTAAACACTGAGGAATGTGAATAAGACAGCACTTACCGTGAACTTGTCCAGTCCCGTGGCTCCCGCATTACCAACAAATATCCCAGAGCCAGATTCAAATGCCAAGGTCCGAGCAGATCTTGGAAACTGAAGCCTCTGATATTCTTCACAGTCCATGAACAAAGCAACATCATTTCCCTCAACAGCCACTGTAAACTTATTCCACCTGTTAGTCATCACTGGCACTTTAAAGGAAGCAGCCTCTCGGGAGATATGGGATCCAGCCTCTGTGTAGTACATGATTATTCTCTGGGTGCTGTCATCAACTGGTGAAATCCTCAGTCCCAGGTAGATTGTTTTCTGGAAGGCATCTGTTATTGCAAAGAGCACTCCTCCACGATCACTGTTTGGTTTCACAGTAACCACAATAGCGAAATCTCTGTAGAAAGGTGATGGTATTATAGCACTGGTCAGTCGGCCGATGTTGGAATCTGGACCAAAGCTGTAAGCTGGGAACCCTCCATAGCCCGTGACAAAGTAGACAGAAGGAGGAAGAGGGACTCCTATTAACTCCGTGAGGTCAAGGTGTCCTTTTGAGCCTCGTTCTGTGCATGAGAAAAAAAACATGTTATTTATCCTTAAGGTACACAGAGTCCATTTGATTTAAATGATTTAAGAAAGGCCTGAAAAACTGAAATGCAGTGTTTTAATACCAGGAACATACTTCTAATACTTCAGGCCACAGTCCAGGTCATGCTTAAACACATCTAGCTATGTACTCACGTCATTCTTTGTCCTTTGATTAATGGAGGTTACTTGTATGTTAAAGGAAGGCACATGTAAACATTTGGTGAAATTGAATGGCAGCAAATATTACCTGCAACATACATTTACTTCAGCTGTCCATAAACGGCAAAAAATGCTGAATGTTCTTACATAGTGGATTCAGTGGAAAACGAGCAACATTTGTTTTCTTAAATAAATTGAGATACTTTATCATCACAAAGACAGCAATAGTTCTCTACAAACAGCATGGCAGAGTTTCACAAAACAGGATAAAATTTGCAGTGGATTTGCTTTAGCCCTTGCAGTTACCTGTGTCTACAACAGAGGTTAGATTTTATTTATGCCCTATATTCACATTCATCTCCTTAACTACATTGCATATATAACAAATACTAGTCAGCAATCAAAATTCAGTTTTGAAATGAGAGTATTTACATTTTGGCAAACAGGCAGAATTATGTATCTCTGCCCAGAGAGACAACACCTACCAGGCAATGAAGGAGCAATGACAACAGCTAAGTATCTGCACCCAATTCTAACTAGAACCTTGGGAAGGCACACTCTGGCAGCATACCAGAAACAGAATTACCAATTTTCGTCTTCTAAGAAGTAAAAGCAAGCAAAAAAAGATAACATTTTTAATCATAATGAGAGATTCAGGTCTCAATCTATATAGAAATCCTCTTTGAATTTTTAAAATTATTCAGTTACCTGTGACTGTAATGGCTATATAGGCTGAATAAATCCAAATGGAATAGTAATGGAAAAGGTACGACAGTCCGTCTGAATACTGCAAGCAAAATGAACTCAAAAACTCTGCCTAAAATACCTGATTAAAATCAGGCAAAATAAAAGAATCTTACTCTGTAAACTGGCAGACTGGTTCTGATAAAGAGCTAGAGAGTTTCTTCAGCTGCAATGTACTTCTGTTATTCATTTATTGCTCGGATGCAGTACCAACCTGGACTATGCATGGCAAAGTGATTTCCATTGTACTAGTGGCTCTGCAAAGAAACTGTAAAGTGTTCTTCCAGTGCCAAAGATGTTATAGTATAGTTGAAATAAATCCTAATCTATCCTCTTCTCTGTACTTTATAATCAGTGGATCATAAAGGTTGGAAAAGACCTCCAAGATCTTTGAGTTCAAATGTTAACCCAGCCCCACCATGTTCACCACTAAACTATGTCCCCAGTTGCCACATCCACACACCTTTTGAATACTTCCGGGGGGAACTCATTAACTGAAATATAGGCTCATGTTCTTCATACAGAAACAATTGCCCTGAAATATTTTTGAATGTATAGATGTTTTGTTTAGAAACAGAAAAATGAGCTCCTCACCTGGAAAAATCCCTTTGGCACTTTTAAATGCTTTGCCAGGTAGATTTTTTTCCCCTTCCACATTGCTTGAAAAGTGGATATGCTTCTTTTCTGGCCAAACACTGCTAACAATATTTTGATTGTGAGTCTAATATTGGGTCATGTTTTCTATTCACACATACGTACACATAAAGGAACCTCCAATACAAACAAAATACATAAGCCATCACACAAGCGTAAGAAGGTAAGGAAAGTAGTAATCTTGAAGGATAATATAGGAACTGTACACAGACACCAAACCTACATCCGAAGAGTCCTGGTAAAGTGACCAAGAAAGAAGATGGACAGTATCTAAGGTGTCCAGCAATCAGGCTTGGACAGCAGGATGCAACCTAGGAGCGAAATTAATAAATACAACTGTAGTTTCCCATTTCCCATTCTCAAGGAAGGATTTGGTGGTTGGAAAGGAGCCTTTTCATTCCCTCCACACAACATGTGGAGCTGCAGTCTAGTTGCAGTTTCCCAGTCACCCAACAGTAACACACAGAGCCCCAAACATGAGCTATTTTAGCACAGCCTCTGAGACAAACAAAACACATTTGCAAAAGGTAGCAGCAAAAGACAGCAAAGAATCAAGATTTTCACTTGAGTAAAATAAGTCAGAAGGCCTGGCAAAATTCTGAACTTCGGGGAGGCTGGGGTAGAAGCTTGCACCTACCTGCTGCAGAAAATCAAAACAGAACAAGAAACATCTAGCCAAAATCTGTACTTCTCATACCCAGCTCTTAATGGATTTATGAGGACCTAGAGACACAGTTAGAAACAGAATACAGACCTACAGCCACAGGTTTTCAAATATCTCTGACAAAATTAATGTCTCCCTAATGCGGTTATGTTAGAATAAAAATACTCTCTTATTCCCTTACATAAATAGGTAAATGTTATGCTATTTTAAGTACATTTAAGCCAGCAGAGCACTATGTTGCACCAGAATAGTTTAGTTTCTAACACTGCCAAGGCACTGGATATTGGGGAGCATCCAGAATTCATCCCATTTATATCCATGTTTCCTAGACCTGGGGCACTGGTAGGTGCTTTAATATTAGCTATATTTTATCTCAACAAGTATACCCCATAAACTGGGATGGTATTTTTATAATTTAGAGCTATGAGTTGTGCTGTACTTTGCCTTTGTTGCTACTTGTTACTGTATGTTATAGTTGGAAATGTTACAGGATTTGCTGATAGGTGGCCATTCCCACTGAGTAACTTCAGGGACCATTTGAGAAGCACCAGTGTGTTGTAAAAGTCATCCTGAAAGTCAGTATATGGAGTGTTTCAAGACTGCAGATGACAATAGTAGGGGTTAGGTTGTTGGGTTTTTTCCTTTAATTGCAATTTTTTGATGTAATTACTTAGGCAGGGTGGAATTTCAAATCTGTGGGATCCAAAATACTTTTTCACTGTTCACAAGGGATGATGTATAGAGGAAAGAAAAAACCTACCTGCTTGGAGGCTGACTACGTTTGTTTTAGATGTTAAGCACAAACACAGTACTTATAAATGGGAATAGAGTCGGAGGTCCACATTCATATAATTTAACTTGTTACACCCATCTGTGACTTACTGGTTAGGAGCCTCCTTTCAGATGCAGTTTCTGGCACCCACAGCACTGCTCTCTGGACTGTGCTCCTGTGTGACCTCATCCTGGTTGCCTCCGCCTCATGTTTTTTTCCCTCATGGAGCAGGGTAGTCCCAATACTAGGCCTGATCCAAAACCTTTGGATGATTAAGCTGCATCATAGAATTCTTTGGGTTGGAAGGGACCTTGAAAGTCATGTAGCTCCAGCCCCTCTGATAGCATAGGGTTAAAATGCTTCTAAAAATCATGATAGTCAAAAGTAGGCCTCGGGAATGGGAGTGGGCATTGCCTTTGCTGAATCATGTGAACCTGCACCTGTGTACCCACCAATGACTGCTTAGTAATTGAATATTAAAGGTGATTGTTTAAGCACAACCAGAACAGTGGGAAAGGAACAACAAACATGGGAAAGATTGTGGGGAGGGGGCTTAAAGCTCATGCTTGGGGGAAGACAATAAAACAATGCAAGGATAATGATTAACATATGATTAAACAACAGTTATGTAAGGAAAGGCTATAAAAATGTATCCATCTCAAATCCATGTCGGAATCAGATTTGGGTCTGTACCCCGATTCCCAGAGCTCTCCAATAAAAGCACCTGCATATAATCACACCGTGATTATGTGTTTTTACGCTAACACCTCTGCCATGAATAGGGACACCTTTCACTGGACCAGGTTGTTCAGAGACCTATCTGACCTGTCCTAGAACACTTCCAGGAATGGGGCATCCGCAGCTTCTCTGGGCAACTTGTTCCAGGGCCTCACCACCCTCGTAAGGAAGGAACATCTTCCTAATATCTAATCTAAACCAACCCTTCAGTTTATGTGTCTGACCCAGGGCCTCACCACCCTCGTAAGGAAGGAACATCTTCCTAATATCTAATCTAAACCAACCCTTCAGTTTATGTGTCTGACCACTACATGCCCTTGGGAAAAGTCCCTCTCCAGCTGTCTTGTAGGCCCCTTTAGGTACTGGAACTTGCTATAAAGTCTCCCACAAGCTTTCTCTTCTGCAGATAAGATGCTATCAGGATGCTATATTAAAAACTACGTTAGGAATATGACTAGAATCTGGAATTTTCTTATGAATAGTAATTTAAAACACAAGATTATTCACTTGGAGTAGGGCATTTGTATTTCCAGTTGTCTACGAGAGTTCATATAAAACTCAGAATACCCACAGTCCCTGTGGGTAGTTCCCGGGGAACTACCACACCTCAACACAACCTAGCTTCAAAGGTGGTATAAAGCGTATTATCACACAGGCTTTGGGAAACTACTACAACAGAGTCAAAGGCTACAGGGTTACAGATAAGGACACTGTTTGTCAGTCTACTTTTATCCATGGTTTCACCACTAGAAATTAGAAGTACAGTTCAAAGGCAAGGCCCTCACCTCTGACATAGATAGAATTACCCATCTCAGCCTAATTTTAAAATATACAGTTCCAATGTCCCAAGTCTGGAAAAAAAAAAAGAAAATAAATATTGACAAGTCCTTTGAGCAAAGGAGCATGATAGCCACTGGTATGGTGAGACCAACCCAAGTCGCGCTACTGCAAAATAAACACTCTGCTCTTTTCTTCCTTGCTGTGATAAGATGCTTGAGCTGGACTACCTCAACTACATGAATGCAAAGACTGAAGTTACAAATGTTTGCCATACTTGGCCCCAACCACTTAAATTTTAGCAGTAATATTAATTCAGCTGATATTTTAAGGATTGTCCCATTTATGTTTTCTGCTGTTTTGAGATAGAAATGCCTGTTAACTATTCAGGTAAATCAGCTGCCACATTTAGCCCAACTCTGCTCCAGGTTAATGAATTGTGATGGGTACATAAGGGTCAGAATAAAATATTCAAGTGCTAAATTTAAGAAGTCTACCACCCTGTTGCTAAGACTATGACAGTTGTTTTTAGCTCACTCAAGGGAGGGCTTGGATGGCTCCACACAGATGGGAGTGGGATGGATGCTGGCTTTTGAATGAAATTATTATTTTCCCTTTATTTTTAGCTTAAGTTCACCTAGTGTTTCCCCCTGTTCCTCTTCAGACACTTTTATTGGAGCTGCTCCTGGCCCATGCCTGTAAAAGTCCATTCACTCCATGGTTGTTGACTTTCATCCTGTGCAAGAACACCTCATTTCACTGCTGTTCACTGCTGCATGAGCCTTGCTGGCAGCTCCTTTTCATGTTCTTTTTAGGAAATGGGGTAAAAGCAATATTCTACTAAGGTTTTCATAACCAAACCAGGCTCAGAGCAGCCAAGATCAAGCACTTGTCTGTCTGTAAACTTGAGCCAAGCTGACCCTGCTTCTCTGTCCTCTTGCAGTCCAAATAATCGTAACTCCAGGCTGTCAGCTCGCTTTCCAGCAGCACAAATAAACCGTATCTGTCTCAAGGGTGCAGTGCCTCTGCTGTCTCTACTCTGCAAAGAGATGCTGTAACTGTAATAGAACATTATTTTATACTGAGTGCAGGTATGAGGTGCAGTAAGAAAATTACTTCTTCCCTGCTGCCAAATTGCTTTTATTTTGCAGTTAACACGGGATATTTACATCAATACCATTAAGCAGAGAAGGATTTCCTCCTCTACCAAATAAACTTCAATCAAGTACTGCAAAGAGAAAAAAAAAAAAGGGAATATTGTAACACAGTCCCAGATGTGCTGCATGAAATGGAAGAGGCCAGCATCATTGCTGCTACCAGGAAAAACAGCACTGGCTCTGCTTTCCCAGCTTAAACACATTTTTAGCTGCCATTAATACACTGTTGGAAAACATGAATAGAATATTGATATTAAAGGCTGCAGCATTTCCTTCCAGATGCCTCAGGAAATCTCAGAATCACTTTCTAGTGGTGTTGCACACCCAAAAGTCATGCTGCAGCCAGCAGTAGCTGAGGTGCTCACTGACATGCCAGAGCAGGGCCGGCATGCCTTTGTGAAAACCGTTTTCCAAAACTTTCTGCCAGCTCCTGCTTTTACGTCATTGTAATTCTGCCCTCTACTGGTGAAAGTCCCTAAATATAGTTAATTAAATAGATACCTACTTGGCACAAAATATTTTTTGGAGGTTCCCGCCCCCCACCCCCCCCATTTCAGCTTGTTTGAGAAACTTTATTTCATTACAATGCTTTCAAACTCACCACCACCACCACCAAAATGCTGTCTCCCATACGATTCGTTTTTCTGCTTTTCTTTTTCTTTTTTTTCCATCTAGTACTGCACTATTTTCCTATTGTTTTGTCGGTTGTTCGACTAGAAGATCTTCAAAAATATTTTTGGGCACTTTTTTTTGGTACATAAACCCAAGGCTCTTTAATGTGTACTCAATGAATTGTTCTCCTATAATGACAAAAAATCTGTTTCAAATACCACATTCTTTGAGCCACAGCAGTAGAGAATACAAAATACAGCATAGACACTAAATATTCATTGTTTTTCTTTCCTCAGAAACAAATGAGGGAAAAAGTGGGAAATATTTAGCAATTCAACTCAATAGTGAGGTAAAGCTAACTGAGCTGTTAACCGGGTCAAGAGACTGAAACCACTATCTGGAAACTCAGAGTCCTGTTTCCCTTCCTGAGTTTGCAGCCCCCTGAAATGTCTCTGTACTTGCTCTACTCCTACCATGCCAGGTTCACACTCTGCTTTTGAGGCCTTTCGAGCCATTTAATTACCTGTGAAAGGTATCCTTTTTCTCATGCTAATCCTTTGGGGATATACCAGGCCCATTAAGTTCAGGACTTTCTTCTTTACAATCGCATATATTCCATATATTCCATATGCATTAGTGCAAAAAGCAAAGGTACAGATGCCCTTCATGAAAATAGATTTCCAGACTTGCTAGGACATCGAACCTCCTAAGGATAACTCGACAAAATTAACCTGTGTAAGAATTACAGAGTCTGCATTGCATATTTCAGCTGTCCAGTAGGAGGCACCTGTGACCAGGTTGGACACTGACTTCATGAAACAAAAACTGTGGTGCACATGTGTAACTGTGATATGGGCTGCCTGATTGCCAGCTAGAGGGACAAGCAGCCTTTAATGACTGCAGGAAAGCAGGAGCTTTTGTATTTCACCACTAGGAAGCAACACAGCGCTTCATAAATCAGATGGGAGCTTTGGCTGAGGAGAGAACATTGCTTATGGATCACCAGTGTCAGTGTCTGCTGTGCAAGCTCTTTTACAACTTCTAAGCTAGGATGTTTTAATTTCCATTACATCCATAATAGAGCAGATGTTAATTATCATGCTGCCCTTCTTCTTTCACAACGACCTTGAAAATCAGGCAAAGTACATTGTCTTCTCTGTATTTTCTTGGGGCGGAAAATATATAGCTGTTCTTGTTTTCTCTTTCCCTCTCTTTTTTTTCTTCATCTTGCATTTTAAGGGAGAAAATTCTTGCAAGGTCATGGTCAACACCCTCATTGCAAAAAAAAAAAAAAAACAAAACCAAACCAAAAAAAAAAAAAAAAAAAAAAAAAAAAAAAAAAACAAAAAGCAAACAAANNNNAAACCAAAACAAAAAAAGTATTTCTAAGATGATGAAGGCAGTTCACTTTTAAAATAGTGGCAGAGGCAGCTGACACTTTCCTAGATTTAACAGTTGTACATGCCTGCAGAGAGTCTCTGCCCAAATGTGGAAAAACAGACACTGACATAGTCTGGCACACTGACCTGAATATAAATTCTCATCCCATATAAAGAGATTCAATGGGAAGCAAGGATAGAGAACACTTCATCAGCAGCTCCCTCAGTTGCCCCTGCTGTCTTTGCCAGACCCTGTCTCCACTACAAGACATAGAACAGGGAGTAAGAAGGGGCAGGTGGGATTAGTGAGTTACAATCTGCTCGATGAAAATTAGAAACCTTCAGCCAGAAATGCTCCTTCACTCCTCCCCCCGGAATGACCTGAACAGTACCTTCTCCCTGTATTTCCCATGAGTATCATGCCTTCCTGCTTTTCCTCTGACACTGTGAATGACCCAGAAAACTCTCTCCTGTCGGGAAATCCTGCTCCAGACAATCACATGCATAGTCAGTGCCTGTGTAAGAAGACAGAGGTCATGCTCCCTGCTCATCCCACTTTCAGGATATCACTTTCATCACAGCAGTAAAAGTCTGTATGTTCAGTGAGCCTTCAGGCCAACTTTGTATGCTGTGTGCCGTTTGATCTTGCAAGCAGACCCTACCCAAGAATACCCAAGGACAAACATTATCTCCAATATGGTGGGAAAGGCGGCCTACAGGGAGGTTTTGAGTGGAACATGAGAGAAACAAAGTGCTGATGGCTATTTTTGTAGCTTCTACAGTCTGTCATGGTCTCTCTGTGATGGAGGCTGACACATCTATAACACATCATCAGAGCCTTAGGTGAAGCTTTATGAGACCTTCCTCATACAGCTAAGCTGAGAGTAGAAAATCACTTAATTCCAGTTCAGACTAGGTGGGAACAGAAAAATATAAGTATTTCAATAACTGACGTTATATTTTGGATTTTTTGTTTTGGCCTTTGTTGTTTTGAGGTTTTGTTGTTGGTGGTGTTTTCATTTTTAAAAATTAAGGGCTATAAACCCAGTAAGGTCACAGACACTAGAGGATTTTTTACATATCCTTGACTCTTCCACAGCACTTTGAGACCTGGTGGACAGTGTCCCTCTCTCAGATGACTAAGGTATCCATCCTTTCATGTTAAGCAACAGAAGTCAATATTTTGTTACTAATGTTTTATTTTCAAGTCCTTAGGAGGACTTCTATTATCTTCCCGGATCATCCCTTTCATAACTGTTTCTAAATTTATGCACCTGATATTTATCATTACTTTTTATCCTTCTAAGTGTATTCTCATGTATCCTTTACACTGTTGGATTTAGTAGCTAATATATTTGATTTATAAATGGCCAGGATTCTGAGAAGTTGAAAAAAGATTGTGAGGTGGATGATATGGGAACAGTACATGCTAAAAGTATGTCTTGTATTGGACATCAACATTTCTGACAGTTAAATGCTTTTATAGCATGAATGCACCAGTAAATATGTAGAAATAAAATCCAGCCAACATAATCCTTCTTTTTTCATCTTCCTTTTTCCCAAGAATTTCATTTCCCAAGAGCTGTGTCACAGTACTTTTATATCTTAGTATAAATCACATATGTTTTTATTATGCTCCTGGTTTTTTTGCATTTCCCCAGCGAATGCACTGAATTTTTTAAAAAGTTGATTGATTTTAAACAAGATGTCATAAAAATGTCATTTCTAGTCGAAAAGCTTTAGGTGGAAATCCTGGCTAAAGTCCTAAGTGAAAGACCTTCTGGTTTTAAAATGGTTTCTTGATATAAATTCTTAGAATTTTGTGTTATGATTGGATTCTGTTGCCAGGAAAGGGTAAGCACTCACTAAAGCTTTTCCAGCATTTAAGACAACTTATGCAATTATGTTGGTTCTCCAAACAGTCTAAATGGAGACAAAAGTACTTTTCCCACCCTTACTCTGTTCCTGATCCATGAGGTTTGTAAGGACTTAATGGCCATCAGGCTTCTGTGTCTTTGTCAAATTTGGTGCATAGAAGTTTAGACTCAAAGCAGACTCAGAAATCGTTGCACGGATGCACGCTGCAATAATATTTGCATCATTTCCTAATGAAACCAAGTTAAACTCAAAGCATCACTGTAATACCTGCCTACAGATATCCTCTTGAACACAAATACACTGGCTTCTTTTTTCCAGCTCAGTGGAGTAACTGCTTTTACTGCTTACAAACCACACATTTCCCACTGGGGACCTCACACATGGTCCCATGCAACAGTAAACTAAGCAAATCTGATTTCAGCTACATGACTTCATCAACAAATATTTTACAAAACATGTATTAGAGAAATTGCTATCTTCATTAAGAGGAATATAGAAGTTTTCTTTAGAAGATGAATGAAATAAAAATAAGATGCTGGAAATAGGTATTTCACCCCATTCATACAGATGGAGTAATGCAGTGCAGTGACTTGATTTGCACCTGGCTTCAAGTGCACACAGCCTTATTCATTACATTATCCATGTGTTTGGGATTTTCTTCACAACCAGAAATGCTGGAAGTTCAGAAAAATCCTCAGACCTACTCACTGCTGTCTCTGTCAGACAGCTCTAAAAGCTTCAATCTGTTCTACAAACAAGATTTATCATATTTTTTTTATTTGAACTGACATACTACTGTGGAACACCAATAAACTGGACTTTTAAAAAAATTTTTTTCCAAAAAGACATCATGCAGGAAGTGACCCTGCTATGAAATATCGTATTCTATGTAGATGATGACCAGAAATTTTTCCTCATAGTGTAGCTGCATTTTCAGGCATGTATTCCCCCTTTTCACTCCATCCTTATCTACCCCTCATCACAGGACCCAAAATGCAGTCTCAAGCAGGCACTTGAGAAACTTGAGAGAGTTGAAACCAGCTTTCACCCTGATTCAAAGCTGCATTTCTCTTGTGCTATTTGCAAGGAAATACGACAGGAGCAGTTTGGCAACACTGGAACAGCCCCATGGATCAGATCTTTTGTCAATGCCATTCACTGTTTTAATCAGACCCTAGCATGTAAATAAGATTTTCTACGTGTACCAAAGCTTGAGTTATGTAGCTGTGACATCAATGATCACTGCCTGACAACTTAATCAGAGAGACCAGGTTGCCAGGTAGATCATAATTAACTGCAAGATCACTGACTCAAAGTGAAGTAGAAGATAGTACATTTTCCAGCTTGGCAACATTAATTTTAATAGCTCTACTGTCATACAGAATTATTGAACTGATTCTGATGTCTGTGCATCTTATACCCCTCCTGAGCAGTTCTCCACTGCTTTTATACTATGTGAATTAATCAATAGCTTCTGTCTAGAATAACTGAAACATCTGTTATATTTTATTCAGGATTTCAAGCTGTATGACCAATGGGGAAAAATGAACTTTTTTTTTTAATCACATACAGAATATATTATGTTTTACATGTGCGTGGCCAAAAATAATTTCATTTCCTCCAGAGTATGTAGAGAATAGACAAAGTTTTATTTTTGGTAAATATTATATTTTTAGTTCACTCTAATGTTATTTGAGACAAGAGCTGAAAATAGACAAAAAGATAAAAGTAGCACACAGCAGTAATTCTTAGGTCTTGATACTTGATATACAGTTGAAAATCTTTCCCAGAGACGTCTCAACTGCATGCTGTCCCTAACTTGAAGAATATAGCTGATTTACAGCTGTATCCAATATTTATAAATCCATTTAAAATGTGTTGGCATATTGTCCTTCAGCTTTTAAAAAGTTGGTTGACAAAAAATGTTGTTCTTTTGGCTTAAATTTCAAAGGTTACTTTTTCAAGGCCATTAGTATTGTGACAAGAATAAGAAAGAGTGATACCCTTAAAATTTATTGTTTTTCTTAATGCTGATTTGAACTGAAGATTTAGAAAGTAAAAAAAAGAAACTCACATAATAAGCAACAAACCACAACATTATTGGCATTTTTTGGCTTTGATGATATGCTTTGCTCTTTATTTTCACTGTCTGAGCCCTCATTTGTATTTTAACATACTGGTTTCACCAATTTCACTCATGATAAGCACAGCTGTGTGTTAGTAATAGCACAACCATGTTGCATAAAATTTTAATTAGGTCTGAATTAAAGCATGCCCTTTGATGTGTCAGACTCCAAAAGAAGTCTCCAGGTAGTGGAAATTATAGCATCATGCAGCCTAAAGGCTGTGTTTTCCATGTTCTGAGCAGTGAGATCTCCAGACCTTTCAGTGGTCTGCTCTCACCTCCTTTTTCTTCCACCCTCAGCTGGAATCACTTTCTTCCTCCACCATGCCATATATAGGCAAATACTACCTCATCTTTGTTCTGACTTTGTTTATCAGCTTCTTGCCAAAACCACTGGACAAAGACATGCCATCCAATGTGCTGAGCTGCAGCTTCATGAGGCATTTTTCAAACCCTAGGCTTTATGACAAATAAAGGCAGTGCTGTAGCCCTATTCCTTGAGAATGTACTGCAGCTTAATCTTGTTCTCTGGCATATGCTGCACATCCTGCCAGACCTGTGAACAGTCATGAGCTTCTACAAGGCCAACAGGCACCAAAGTCTTCAGTTTCTTCCGAGTGTATGAACATTCTTGTCAACAAAAATGTCACAGTAATCCTCCAAACCTCCCCTCCCCAATCCCTACTTACATTTGCTGACCTATCAAGAAAAGTTAAGGTGGACAGGATTTAATTATTCCCTCTCTCTTACCAGTGTTTGAAAAGAATATTAATCTTATATGGTTTTCTTTTGTTTTACAAACTATTCTAGTAACTGAATAGTAAAACCTATGTGCACTTTTCTGGGCACGTGACAATTAATATGACTGCTCTGGAATCATAGAGATAACCTGTTCTGGCATCCATAGGTCACAACTCCTGTCAACAAACACCTCAGTATGTTCAGGTTCATTCCCTGGAAGCTGAACATTAGGACTTGAGTTTACATTCTGTGAGCTTTGACCTTCCTCATACATGCACAAAATGTGGCAGTAATAAAAAGCATTCAAGGAACTGGAGAATCATATTGTAATAGGCTAAACCTGAAACAGTTCTATATAGAACTTGAGGAGAAGACATTTCTTTTAAATTGTTTTTTTTTGATTCTCAGGAGCTCTGTCCATACAGTCAAAAAACCCAAAGAAGTGTAACTAATTTTCACATGGGGTGAATCATGGTAGTTCTGTTGCTTTTAGTACAGTTGTGACAATTTTATGTAATAGACTAGCTACTCTCAATAGCCAAACTGAGACTCTGCAAGTGTGGAAACATATGGTTGATAGCAAACCCAAACTTGTATTCATCAGTTATTTTATCACTTTCTTATTTAATCATCACCCTCTTGTTTAAATGCTAAGTATGTTCCATAGAAACATAAATTACAATTTGACATGATCATTGCAGCTGAATGCAGAAAGTATAAACAGAACATTGAAATCTGCAGTACAGAGATCGAAAGTATCCATTTCCACACACCCCTCCAAGAGCTTTTCCATACGGATTAGCTTCTTTGTGAGCCAGGTCAGTCCCCAGTGGTCTGTCTGGCAGCTGCATTGTCTGCTTTGGAGTACCACCAAGGAACTAGCTGATACAGCCTCTGAGGTCATATGTAGGGTCTTTTCTGTTATTTTAAAGAAAGGAAAAGTATCACAAAATTATTTCAGCTTATAGAATGCAACTACAGAACTTCAGACTCAACAGGGCAAGAGGTTTGTCTTGGATCTGACAGGATGTCTCTTTCTGCATCTGAAGTTTTGTGGTTCTGTTACATGTTCACATAGCCAAAGTCACACAGATATTAATGTATTTGGCTACACTCTCATATCTGGAATCTGAACATCTGCAGTGTCCTGAAGTAACCTAGCGAATTCTGGTAGGTCAGAAAAAAAAGACAGGTTTTTAAAAAACACTGAGTAGATATCTAGAACTGTGTCCCAGCAGAGATTCTGTGCCAGACTAAAAGGGAACGAACAGAAAGATACTCATTCTGATTGGCAGGAAAAACAGTGTTCAAAAGAAATACCAGCAATACTGCCAATATCCTTATTACATCCATCTTACTTGGCAATTTTTGGTGGTTAATAGTTACTGCTATTAATTAGAAAAAGTATTATCTACTTAGAAACATAGTTAATGGCAACATCTGCTAGTAACAATCAATCAACTTATGAAGCAGTACTATATTTGAATGGCAACATAATATATGTAGATATAAAGAAATAGATGTTTTCACCATTGTTCTTCCTTTTATGACTTTTTTCTTGTCTTCATAAACACTTTTGGAGTAAGTGGTACCCTTGTCCACTGGTTTGATCACAGTGTCGAAGACTTCATGTTGTAGCAAAGAATTCCTTGTAAGCAAAGAAGAATGAGCTATAAAGAACCTGACTGAGCTTCTTTATATATATACACATATTTTTGCACACACTCACTTGTGTTTTCCACAGGAAATGTGGCTGGAGAAAAGAGAGCTTGGATCCTCTGATGTCTCTTGTATTTGTAGCTATTAGAGGCAACTCTCTCAAAGAAGTGCCAAGGATCTGACACACAGGACCTTATTATTATATTCTTACTAATTTATGTAAAAACATGAAGGGAGGGTGGAAAGAGGATGGAGCCAAACTCTCTTCAGTGGTGCCCATGGACTGGAAGAGAGGGAATGGGCACAAACTGAAACACAGAAAACCCTCTGAGCATGAGGGAACACTTTCTCACTGTGAGGATGACTAAGCACTGACACAGGTTGCGCAGGGAGTTTGTGGAATCACCTTCCTTGAAGATATTAAAAGATGGCCTGGACATGATCTGGGCAACAGGTGAGCAGGGAGACTGGACCAGATGGCTTCCAGAGGTCCCCTTCACCCTACAAATGAGCAGACTCTAAAGTATTTATTTTCCTCAGGTTTTTTTGTCCTTTAATTTCAATGCTTTTCATAGTGAAAAGAGCCACTTCCCACTTGGAAGTCCCACTTTATTTTCAACATAATATGCCACTGAGGAGAGATTGTCTAAAAACCAAAGACTGAATAAATCTTGCTGTACAAACTGCCAGACTGCTCAGGTAGTTAACCATGATGGCAGGTGATGCACCAAAAGCCTACAAGCCTGAACTCTACTCTTGATCAAAACTGCTGAGCTACACGTGTGTATAGATATGTTTGTACATACAAACATAGTTTAAAAAAAATTAACTTATCCAGTTGTCATTATATGATGATAAGAAATTTCTTTTTGAGACTACATGAACCAAAACACGGAAGTGTGACAAATTACTTTGAATTATGCTACCACTCTGGAATTCCCATAAACATTAAAACAGTATGTGGTAGCAGATTTTTTTTTTTTGAACAAGAGCTGTTCAGTCTAATTTTGAAGCAGTTGGTGAAGTGTTTGCTAACAGCAGGGCCTTATGCTGCTTGATCCAGTTTTGCCTATGTGGCAGCCATAGATATTCCAGACTAAAGACTGGATATTTATTGCTCATTCATTTCCACTGAAACAAGTCTGAAATGAGCCCTTGTATTTGTACTTAGTCCAGTAGTGGAAGAGAATAAAAACAGAAGCCTAATTCTCTGGCATGCTTCCTGCACCCAAATGCAACAAGCATGAAGGAGACGTGGAGCACTTCAAGTAGGAATGGTTGTGGTTTACTCTCCTGAAAAAAAACCCAACCCAGCAACACTTAGTGGACACAAGGCAGAGAAACAACATGCTGAAAAGTGAAAAACAAAGCACATGCCTTCCATTGACAACTGGAAAAAATCATGCTTCCCTTTGGAAATGAACATTTATTTTACTGTTGGGTTATTAACAGCTAACAGGACTGCAGCGTTTGCTTACCGTAGTCACCAATGAAATTAATTGACTGTGCCATTTTTGAGTGAAAAGGAGATTTTTTTTCAGGCCAAAGAAAATCCCTCAAGAGGGACTGGAAATACCTTGTGAACTGTGATTATTTTCATGCACCCATTTTGTATTTTTTACAACATTTTTTTAATTAGCCTTTTTTAATTGATGAAAGCAGTACAACACAATTCTTATGATATAAAAAGAATTATTGTAAGAGACACATTGATATATATTGTCTCTTTGGAAAGTAAAACATGAAGCCATGCCAAAAGCCTTTGGATTATAATTCTGGTGTAGTTTAATAATACAATAAATTTAGATTCCAAGGTTTCTGCAATTGTATAAAAATATCATTGTCACCTAACAGTAAGGCAGAAATTTCCAGTTTAGCTTTGTCTGCCTTTCAATTTGCCAGGAATTGCTTGTCGCCTCACTGGCACTATAAAGCCAGTATGATGGGATTGAGCCGTGAGCTCAGTTAATGAGCTTAATGTTCAAATGTATTTCAACTTAATGTTGAAATTTGTATATTCCTGGATTACCCAATTCTGTAACCTACTTCTATGTGAAATTATAAATCCTTCAGCCCTTTGAGAGGATTTGGTCTTGACTGCTGAAATTATTCTACTTGGCTGACAGATTTTCAGTCCTTCCTTTCAATTTCTTTTCTGTTGGAAACTGTGAAATATAACCAAGTCCACAGTAGATTTTTACACTGCATATATTACTCCACTATTTATACTTCCCAGAGTTCATTCTCTTCAGTGAACTAAGCATTCTTCACTACAGAAAAGAAACATTGCTTTACAGAACACATGTAGTTTCAACTTTTAACAATTTACCAGGGAATGGTAAATTAAAATTACTTTTGAACACTGTTCATATTTTTCTATTTAATTTCCAAGAGTACCCCAAGATGAAAGAGGAAGCAGATTGACTGGATACCTAAATATAATCCTGCTTCACTATTTTCTTCATGTCTTTGTAATTTCATCACACATATTTATGACAGTCATGCTCCTGACAACCAGTTTTAAAATTCATTTCTCAGTTTTTACTTTGATGGTAAAAATGAATGGAAATTTATTGTTTAGCTTGTGAATCAGATTGACTTACGACAAACTGTGTTTTAGCTCAAAAAATCATCTGTATCATCAAAATATCATTTGCTAAATATATAATCTAAATGTTAAATGCCTCAATCAACATCAGATCTAAAACATTATTGCAAAATAATAGGATTTTTTTCAAAGCACACACTGCTTGACTGTTTTCTTTATAAAAAATGCTCCAGTAGCTACCTTTCTCTTTCTAGAGTTTCCTACATTCCAAAGGAATTTCTTTCATTCCATACATTGATCAATGGAGTTACTGTTTGATTTACAGCAGTCTTGATTCACAGTGTGTGAAAGATGTTTTTCTAGGTGCAGATCTGTTAGAAAAGTGAGCCACTGCCATGTTTGAAATATGTTTTTGTGAAGCTCCACTTCATTTGTCCCCAACATGCTAAGGGTTATAAGAGGCTTTGAGGAGCAAAACTATTTATTTTAGAATCACACACATTTATTAACTCTCACATTTTTAAGCATAGTTTTTGCAAATCATATTTAGAAGCAGTCAGAATTCTATGTTTATTTAATATACCCTCCATGCACACATTTCACAACAAATTGTTTTCTAATGCCAGTGAAATGAGTAGATAATGTAGAAATATTTGATTAAAGAATAAAAGTGACCTCTTAAAGTAATTCCATCATTTATACATCTAAAATGTGAGTTTATTTTTCAATCCCATCTCTTCAATGCTCACGCACCAAAACTGCTGAAAATAATAAAACCAGATATTTCTTCCTTGGCCATAGAGTACAAACCCTTCTAACACAGGCTGGAGAGACTGGAATCCAGTGTTATATTAGGGTGCACAGGAGAAGATGACATTGCCCGTGCTGGTTTGCACGATCATCTTCCCAAGAAACACGGAGTTTTGCTTTCAATTGCCAGGCTATAGGGAATGTCATGTATATCACCCCATTAGAGGGGTTAAAATATGTATCTCCGAGGAGGTCCATCAAACCTAGGAAGTTCAAGGCTAACCAGGCTAAGCCAAAGCTGGTTTGATCTAATAATGATCATAATTTGAATGGAAAGTTGGAATAGGTGATCTTCAGAGTTCCTTTCCTTTCAACCTGTATTTCAATTATTTTGGTTTACAGGTAGAAAATCATCTTTTGTAGCTGCCATTGCTCACTGATAGGCCACTGTGAATATTATTGGGATTTTAAAGAGGACTAGGAGGTAACAAGTCCACTCTGAGAGTGCTGAGACCATATTGCACAAACTTTAATGCATGCACTTGGAGTCAAGAACCTGGTCCACTGATTTGCTAAGGAAGTAACATGACTTTAGAAAAATCTTGGAGGAGTGGAAGAGTGGTAGACAGCATTTCTTTTGAAGAAACCTTTATGCAAAGGTTTATAGAGAAGCACATGGTGGTGAGAGGGAGCTGAAAGCAGCAACTGCTAGGAAAAGGGGGTGAACAGGGGTTGCAGTACAAAGCAAACATGGAAGATGTCTCAGTCTCCTGGAGTGCTATGAAAATCCGTGCCATTAATTGCGTGGTAAATGCCAAGGCTACAAACACCTAAACATTCATACAGCTCTGCTTGCCAGGTATTTTCCATCCTAGTAATTTATATGAACACCATTCTGGAAAGCGTGGGAGAGCAGCTTCCCAAGTTCTGCTTCTATCAGCTTCAGAAGATACTGGACATTTTCAAGCCTCTTCTCCAGGTATCAGTAGGCTGCAGGATGGTGTTTTTTAGACTGGTTCAGAATGGCACTTAGAGATGTGCCTTTTGGGACATCACAGATGTGAGTATTCCTGTTTCTAAATGCAGGGACATACTGAAATACTTTCCTGAGCTGTGGCTCTGCTGTCTTCTTATTCATGATCATCTCATTATTAGAAAAGTAGTGTGAAATTTCCAAAACTAATCTCTGACAATCAAAACTAACGATGTATTTAAAAGGCTGAGCATATTGGTGCTTTTAAGAAGATGATAAAATTTTTGTCTGTTACCTGGTGATCTCCTCATTGTTCCTGACAAGAGAGGTTTTTATTTTCTGGCTAAATTTATGTTAAATTCACATCTCACTGAAGCTTCTCATAGCTATAGCAAAAGAATCCTCTCCAATATCATTACTGTGAAAAATTAACAGACATCCTACTGATAGGCAGTAGTAACTCCTTCAAAAGTAAAGCTAATGGCTAAAGGATTATTTGTTTAAAATGGAAAGAAAAAGCACCTTTGTGTGAAGAGTTACTAAAACAGATATTTCTTAGACACAGACAGGCTGCCCAGCTCTTTGATATTGGGTAGTAGTGGATCTAGTTGTTACTGTGCTTCTTACAGAACTGATTTATCCTTGTATAATTGTTTGATCTAATTGCAATCAGTAGGAAATTAGACTTTTATTTCATCGCTGATCATACACACTGTGAATGGATCAAATAATAATGGAAATATTTTCAAATAATGGAAAATATTTTCCATGCAGCAGGGAGGGTTTTTTTAATAATTAACGTGCTTGATATGGTTGTATATACTAACAGCACTCAAAGTGATATAGTCCAGAACACTTTGCAGAAGCAAATCATGACAGACTTTAATAGCATTTATGTTAGCTTTCCTTTCACAAATAGTATTATTCTAGAAGGACAGTGGAGTAAAATTTTTCTACTGTCTTGTTAGCAGCAATGTTTCTATCAAGCAACTCGGCTATGTTAGATTTATTAAATGATATGGGATTTTTTCTGGTATTCAAGAAACAATCTTGGAGAACTACGATCTCAAAAGCCTCGGAATAGATAACAGGTAAAATAGAAATAAGCAGGTGACCAAGCAAATACATTTTAAAAGAACTAGAAATGCTTTAATCCTTGAAACAGGATTAAAGAAAGTACGTGGAGAATGTGGAGGAAGAAAACTACACAAATGAGGCAGAAGTTACAGAAATAAATACATACCCTTAAACTAGCGACTCCCAGAAGTCCTGCAGAATCTTACTGAAAACATTGCAAAGTATTCTTCCAAGCAAGTATTGATATTACAAAATTCTGACTATTTTTGCATTTTAAGCATATATTGTTGTTTTTAAAAAGCCAGCAGTAAGCCTAGGAGATGTATAGCAAAACTACTTGGCAAGAATTTACTTTCTTGAGATAAACATGCATGCCAGCACCCAAGCCTGAGCTACTAAGATTTGCTATGGAACTTAGCATTTTGCAAGGGAGAGACAGCGGCACTGTGAGATGTCTCGATGTCTGACTGTGGTATGACTTTTTTAAAATTTATTTTTATACAGCTCAGAGGCAGAATATCATAGAATCATAGAATGGTTTGGTTTGGAAGGAACCTTGAAGATCATCTAGTTCCAAACCTCCTGCCGTGGGACCTCCTTCTTCTAGACCAGGTTGCTCAAAGCACCATCTAACCTGACCTCGAACACTTCCAGGGATGGGCTATCCACAACTCCTCTGGGCATCCTGTTCCAGTGTTTCATCACCCTCATAATAAAGAATTTCTTCCTGACATGTAATCTAAACCTACCCTCTTTTAGCTTAAAGCCATTCCCCCATGTCCTAAAACTAAGTGC
This sequence comes from Machaerirhynchus nigripectus, assembly GCA_013397975.1. NCBI lineage: Eukaryota > Metazoa > Chordata > Aves > Passeriformes > Dicruridae > Machaerirhynchus > Machaerirhynchus nigripectus. The sequence continues at coordinate 83,806 of VZRQ01003528.1, read as the reverse complement.
ATTTGTAAAAGGTCACTCTCCAGCTCTCTTATGAATCCCCTCAAGGTACTGGCAGGTGCCATAAAACCTCTCTTCTCCAGGCTGAACAGCCCCAGTTCTCTCAGTCAGTCCTCATAGGAGAAGTTCTTCATCCCTCTGATCATCTTCCCGACCCTCTTTAGGACACACTCAAGAAGGTCTATGTCTTTCTCATGCTTAATTTTCTACTTTTGAGTATTCTGATTGATTGTAGACTGTGATGAAATGATTGAAACACTGACAGTGGCATACCTTTGGTCTGTGTATTTTTTGTCTACTTTTTAGTCATCATAGGAATGTTTTCCCTTTGATTACCTGCTTTCTTTGTAACTTCTTTTAACAAAGACAGCAATAACAATATCCAAACTTCCTGTCCAGTCTGGCTTTCTGAATCAAGCTTTATGACCAGTATAAAGAAAAAAAGATACGTAATTTGCAGTATATGGCACATTTATCTCCTTTAAATGCAATTAAAATTGTTTGTACAACTTGTTAGAAAAGGTAGAAAGACAAATCAGCTCTCGATTATTCCAGTTATTTCGCACTTCCCATATAAGCCAGCTAAGGGAGACAGATAATAACACCTTACAGACTTCTGGTTATCTTTATGCTTATTATTACTAAAACTCAAGGAATCAGGTATTTGGCAAATTTCATGAGATAGGTTTTCATTGCAGATAATAGAAATAGAAAAGTTCAAAACCAGTCAAATAAAATTCCTCTTTGATATTTATAAAATATTTCGTTTAAGGCAATTTTTTCTCCTTTCTTCCTCAAGGCTCAAACTTTTATCAAAACTTCTGAAAACAAAATTTTGCAGCAAATTCACAATCCCTCCATATAGGTGGTCGAAAATACTTTCTCTGATTTAGATCTTTTATGAAAGTCCTTTTGATCTTAACAGTTTTTGTAAGGTTCCCAGTCATTTAATAAAATGTTGCCTGTGTTCAAAAATTTGTATGTGTTCAATACAACAGGAAATCCATATTCATCTACGGAATTAATAGCAATTTTTATAAAGCACTCAGAATTATATTTGACAACCTCTAATTGCTGTGCAATGAAGCCAGCTTCCAAAGTGTCTTGACGCAAATGTGTCGACACCATTCCAATGTCTACTGCACGTTTCCAGCTCAAGCACAGAATGACTGAACCACTCCTTAGTCATGTATTGCAACAGTTTGGTCATACCCCAGTCACTAACGTTGGAAAGAAAACTGGCAGCATTCAGTGAATTCCATCTGCCCTTACACTTTTCTCTGTGCAGTTTCTGTTTTCGAGGCAGTGCTGGGTCTTCATGATCTTACTTTGGCCTCACCACACCGTGTGCTGGTTCAGGATCCAAGTTTGCAGAAAACAGCAAAGATTCCAACCCCTCTGGCTCCAGTTTTCCATCACTTTTGTATTCATTTCTGCATCCAGCTTGCCTGGATTTTGGTTTCTAGCAGTAAACACCACATAGGTTACTTCTGTTATTCAGGTCCATAGCTCTGTTTTCTTTTTCCTGATTTATCTGAGGAGGATTTTTATAATGAAGTGAGTTTTTAAAAGAGCTTACTGATGAAAGATTTTAGAAAACATGTTAGTGCCAATGAACTTCTGCCAAAATACAATCATGCTTCTTTTGACGGGTCTGGTGTACTATGTAAAATCAGATACGAAACATAAAGCTGTAACTGATTTTTTCAATTCACATGGACATCTCAGGTTCAAGGCTCCAGGACAGTTCCATAATACAGAAATCCCCATTTTGTGATTGACACAGTGGTAGGAGTTTGGTTTTCAGGAAACACTAATGAACTGGGAGATGCTGGAACAGGTTTCCAAGGTTTAATAACATTTCATAACTTACAGAGTGAAGTGGGGGAAAACTGAGAAAATGTCAAAGTTTCACTTTACATTAAAAAGAAACACGAAGTATTATTGCTCCTGTAATTTTTCGGAGTGTCAGAAATGCCTTAGAAAAACAAATGTTGACTTTATCTAGAGCTAAATCTATAGAAAGCAGATTCTGCAGCTCATTCTCACCTTTGCAGTCTTTCTGTAATTAAATTTTTAAGTGAGGAAAGCATGAACCTTTTTAAGGAAGGCAAAGGTATAAGCTAAAAAAACTTGTTTAATCTTAGCAGTTTTGCCTTGGCCTTGACACAGTTTTGAATGCAAGGATATATCCAGCAGCAATTAGACCAAATTTGGTCTGCAGTGGAAGTAAAAGAGGTAAATAAAATCGTTAGCACAGCCTCAGCAGGTGCCAGCTGTTTTTGTGCAGACTGTGAGCCACACTCTGTCAGCAACAAAGAAGGCACCCTCTTGCTACCTCTCAAGACATCTGTTTGCTTCAGTCTTCAGTGGTGGCTGGTGCCCAAGTCAGAGTACAAGAAAACGAGCAATTGTGGAATAGACTGCCCACAGGGAAAATTAATCCTTCAAATCTTGCCAAATCCTTGCATTTTTTTACTGGTCAGCTTGTTCCTGGAGGAACAAGAGCTGTATTCCTTCCAGTTTAAAAAAAAAAAAAAAGTGTTTTCTAGCTATTACATGAATTTTAGCATCTAGTTCATCCAGATGAATGTTCGTTTCCTGTAGCAGTAACTGGAGACCATCTGCTCCAACCAAAGATTATTAGAAGTTGACAGATATCCAAAGGCAGTTTTCCTTCATTAATCTCTGTAGATCAACGCCTGCCCTCAGAGTCAGATTTGTATATCTTTACTCTGGGTACATGGAGCACCTCCCCTCACAAATGTGTGGGTTTATGGCCAGGGGTCAGAGGTGTTATAGAGGGAATTAAGAAAATAAAATTACTTTCTCTACACAATGTGTTGCAATCAACTTTTCTGGAGAAGAGATACATTCAACTACTGCAAAACTGCCTTCACTTGGTTGAAATTCAAAATGATCAGGGGGGAAAGATGCCAGTAACAATACTGAGTTCAGAAAGCAGAGGATAGTTTCTTTTGAAATGATCCAGACTTCAAAGTGTCAGTGTTCCACATACACAGAACTATGTGTTTGAACAGTTGGCTGTAGCATAAAATGCTTTAATGTAGAGAAAGAGCAGGGTGGAAGCAGTTATAAATAGCAATTTCTCTCTGAACAATGTGGCCATTCCCATATGCAATTCCTAATGTACAGTTTAATAAATGACAGTTACAATGGACTTGGTCAGTACCCTTGGCACGAAAAAAAGATGCCATGAACACGGACAAAACTGATCTCTGAAATACGTCAGGTTTTGCAGTTACAAGGCTGCTGGGTTTTGTCAGACAGAGTAAAGAAAACTTCAAACCATCTTTTTTTTTTCCTGCCTGCCAAGGAAGGAGGTTCTCAAGGAACACATGCCACTGCATGTAATTTGCTCAAACCAAATTATTGCTAATAAGGAGGCAACACAGTTTTCTCTGGACAAAATATCATGCATCTAAGGGTAACCTATGCTACCCCAAAATCATTATGAGCCGCACACAGGTCTCAGGAGGTTTTCTTGTTGGAAGTTATTATATTAGTTACCACATTAATTATTAATTTTAATAGTTAAAATGGCATGGCAAATTTGGAGAATATCTGGTTCTCTGTTTCGGCAAATAGGCATATTTTTCTCAGTGTGTAAGCATAAACAGACCAGTAAAAATATGATGGAGCAGGGAATCCCATGTAATAGGATATTAAAAATAGATAAATAGAAAAATTTTGTATCATCATCATCATCATCATCATCATCATCATCATCATCATCAGCGACAGAGTAACTTCTGGCTGTGAAAAGAGGGTGTTTTGCCCAGTGACATCTCTAAGCTTTTCAATCTCCAGATCATACAGTGCCTGTGCTACTGCGGGGCTCTGCCCTGCACCACAAACCCTCTCAAACTTTCCTCCATACCCCAGGTGAGACAAAGTTCAAACAGCACAATTCCTTCAGGGATACCACACAGGATTATCTGTTAGGGCTTAGATTCCCACCATTCTGCTATTTCTACCTGACAAGAATTGCTGCTGGCACCATTGCTTCTCTGCAACAAAGACACATAATAGGCACAGATTAATAATAAGGCAACACCCTGAAGTGAGAGCCTGGATCAGAAGATCATGCAGTGTAACTACTGTTCTCTCTGAGACAGTTTTAGACACTATCCTGTATGTAATCACTTCAGCTGTAGCAAAAGCCAGGAGGTGCTTCTTTTATTCTGTATCCAGACAGGTAACCAGGACAGGGCTCTCCACTATACGTTAAAATCTGAAGACACCTCAGTAACAAAGAGGTTCATCTCCAGAGCAGGGACAGGCACTTCATTTCTGTGACAGTGTAGGTCTCATGCATTTAACATTCCCTGTTAAAACAGTTCTAAGAAGCCACAGCAGGGCTTTCCCTCATTCCTTCTTTTGTCAGATCCTTTAAACTGAGGATCTTGCCTTTGGTCCGTGCCTGTGTTATGTTGCAGCTGGCTAGTCCATGTCCAGCCATGAGTCCTGCTGACTCAGACCCGGAGCTTTACCCAAAATCATCATCTCCTGGCTTGACTTCCTGGCTTGACTTTCTGGCTTCCTCATCACTGTGGACTTGTGCAATGATCTGGACTCTTGGCTACCATCAACAAACATACTCTGATCATGTGTCCTTGCTGGTGGGGTCACTTGTTCAGTCGTTTGGCTTCCTGCTCCCTGAGCACTGCAGAGCAGCCTGCCTTTGGTGCTCTCTGACAGTCTACGCCTGCTATCAAGAAAATAAAAACTACAGTAACATCTTCCCAAGTATGTATTTAGAGTATAGATATATTAATGGCATGGCTTCTAAATGAAGAAAAACTATGAAAGAAAAAAGATATTAATGTAATAGAGTGTCAAAACTTCCTTTTCTCTAGAGAAACATGTAATGTGTAATCAGATTAATAAAAAGCCACAAAGAATTTTTTTAAGTGCAGTAGTTCGTAGTCTTCAAAGACAGAATTCTGCCAAGTAATTCTTTGTAAGGTCACATGGCTGTAAAACTTTATAAAATGAGAAATACACATAAGAATTTATTAGTGATTTATATCACAACTAAGACAGGCACAAGTCTTTTCCAGCAGAATGATTTCCAGTTTGGGAAGAACACATGTATTTGTTTCTGAGTTAAAATCAGGAGAAAGCAGTATAGAAAATGACTGTACAATTGTGCTAGGTTTTATTGCATTTTATGAGTTTGTGGCCTCTAAGGGAAGAAATATGTGCTTGTTTTCTTAATCTTGCAACACATTCTTTTTTGGTTATTCAATTCTTGATCCTCCAGGGCTGAGATTAGCTTTCAGGAGCTGAATAAAGCACTAGTTTTGGTAAGGACTTATTGTTGGCTTTAAGTTTGAGATATTAATTAATATTGCAGGTGGAAACCTTTCATAATGTTCAGTGATTACCCTAAATTAGAAAGCTGTCTGTTTTCTGTTACATATGCATATAGGAGGAATAATAGAGAATCAGAACAATAAATCACAGCTTAGCTCACAGAGTCACTGATATTTTAGAAGTCTGGCCCATTTAGGACAGTCTTCTGGGTCTGAAATATTTATTTTTTAAATTTGAGGCAAGCCTATCAGATAAAATAGGATAGTGGTTTAAAATAATTCACTCCAGGTAACAAATTATGTCATGGAGTTAGACAGAGGGGAAATTCTCCTCCATACTCTTCTGAATTGCAAAAATGAAAATGTATGTAAAAAGGACATCAAAAAATGCATTTGGTCCTATGTGCTATCTTGATCTTGCTAGTCATATAGTTAATGTGACAGCTTTTCATTTTCTGTCTCTAGACATGTGTCCATGCTCAGGTCTGTTTTGTTTTGAGAAGTACTTCTTGAAATCCGAGTCTTCCCTTTTTATTTTGAGAGTTTATCTTGTGCATTAGTAGAAGGACAATAATTCAGGAGCAAATGTCATCACAGTCAGCATAATAACAGGTTGGTTGTATTAATGCAGAGGTGCAGTCTGCCTCTGCCCCAAACAGCTGAAGTTTGTGACTACAGTCAGGGTGACAGGGTCCTTCTGAGACTGGGTGCAACAGCTGCAGGGAAGGACGCACCACAGGGTTTGTGGTCAGTATAGTCTGCCTGACCACGAGCCCCTGAAAGGTCAGACAGCAAGAAGGCACTTAAATTTCAGAAACCTTTCACCTCTACTCTCTCAGAAGGGAGGACAAGAGCATTGTTTAAAGAGCCTCATGATCAGCAGGACCATGAGGAAAGCTGAGAAGTCATAAGGTTACAGTAACATATTCCTGTGTTCTGCTCCAAGATTGTTTTCCTGAAAGCATTCCACAGAACTTCAGAACAGAACAAAATGAGGAACAGAAGTGGAAATTGAAAGAGAGGAGAAAGAGGGAAATGGAGAAGTAAAACAGGGAAAGAGGAAAGGGAAAAGAGAAGAGGGAAAAGAGAAAAAGGAAAAAGTGGAAAATGGAAAATGAAAAGGGTGTATCCTTTGACCTATCTTTAGACAAATATAAAAAGTGGAAAAGGGTCATTTGATTCCATACAGATATTGGGTATTAGTGTTAACAGCCTATCAGCTCTCTGATTATTCTAACAAGGCTCACAAACAGCAAAGCATTAAGACAGCCAAGCACAATCCGGGTCTTTTAGTATTAACTACACTCACTTTCCTGGTCTTTGACTGCCTTTTTCTGTGATCATGCCACTGAGAAGGAGACTCAGAAACAAATTAAGTATGTAAAGTACAATTTTAAGTTCCCTATTTAAAAATCACAGAAAAAAATTGCTTGCAAGAGCCCTGTGAAAGTCATCTAGTCCAATCTGCTGCTCAGTACAGGGCTATCCTGAAGAATCATGTTGCCCTATCTAGTCAAGTTTAGAACACTTGCAAGAATGGACATCCCACAAACTCTCATCAACTTCTTCTAGAACTTAACTGCTGTCATGATGAAGAATTTTTTCCCCACTTGTTCAATCAAAATTTCCTTTGTTGCTCCTTTTGACTGTAATTTATTCTTTTGCTCTGTTTTGTCCTCTAAGAAGAGTCTGCCTCTGTTGTCTCTACCACCATTCAAATAGCAATGATGAGGACCACATCATCACCTTACCCAGGAGTGGAAACTTCTTGAGGTACAGGGTGGCTGAAGTTGTTAAGAGAGACACCTGTGATGTACAAGTCAACAGTAATAGAATATTGGACAGGAACAGCTAACAAAATGGTGATGCACCAGTAAAGAGAGAGAGAGAATGTCAAAAATAAATTCTGTATACACCAGGCTATTCTAGCTGCTTAACAGAAGTTTCATCTTCACATGAAAAATGCCTTAAGTTTCTAAATTGGAGCAAGAGAAGTTCAGTTTGGGAAATCCACACAAAATGTGAATGTGACCCTCAATCTTTAGGCTTTCTCTACGACTTAGAAGATGTATTTTAAACAAACTGGCAGTTGAGAACTCTTTGTGTCATGACCCTTACAGAGACAGAGAACCATCTGAAGCCTGTCAAACTGATGCACTTGCACTTCAGGACAGATACAGGCATTATGACCAAGTTCCTCTCCGATCCTTGTGCAGATGCATGAGGATGTGGAGATAAGTGCTGAGTGTCTCCCTGCCTCTTCTGGTTTCAAAATGCAAAGTTTGCTCCTTCTACATACTGTGAATCAAAAATGGAAAGGCCGAAAGAAGTTGGAAGCACACAGTTGTCCCATCTTCCTCAGTAAGGAAATAAACACTTCCTGTCAACCACTTTGATGATGGTGTCATTCTAACAGACTGTTCCCCATGAATATTCCTTCATGGATTTCAGTCTGCATTGTTTGTGTTGCACTGATCTACATTTAGAGATTTATCCATGAAGAAAACAGAATGGAGCTAAGTATTCAGACACAGGAAAACCAGCTTTTGTTCATATCACATAAACATATCATGCAGGGTAGTTAATATTTCCAAAGTACCTCAGTGTATGCCTACGGTATTGTAATTACACACAGAACAGAGGACAAGACAGGCTATTCATGTAGATAGCATAGCTTTCCCCATAGTTGTTTTAGGCATTTGTACCAAATCATGTATTTACTAGTGAAGTTTTGTTCTGCTGACTGTATAGGAGCTAAAGGAGACAGTAGCTTCTTTTGAATGCTCTTTATGGAAATTCTGCAGTGTGTCTGGAAACAATACGTCTTGGAATAGGACACTTAAGATACGAGTAACTTCAGTATATCAGAGGGCTTGTAAGCAAGTATTCATTTAACACTCATAACTGTAAATACTCAGGGGTATCTGCATTAACTCGAGTTGGAGCAGCATTTTTTTTCCCCACTTTGTTTTTTAAATGAAAACTTCTTTGTTGAACAAGTCAAAGCTCATGTGGGCAAAGCAGTAACAGAGTTGCCACAATTCCATTCTGTCTTTTGAAATTCTGTAAGGGAAGTGTAAAAAAGGAGCTACAATACTTCAGGTCACCAGTGGTTTGTTTATTTTTCCACTGAGAAAGCATCCTTGAAATTTTGTGCATTTTTACACTTGCACTGAACACCACCCCCACTCCCCAACTCATCATATCTCTGGCCCAGGATGTTGCCATGTAACATTCATTTGTCAGATTTGCATCTCACGATAGAGATAAGTTTCACTGTAAGTGCATCAGAAAAAAAACCTACACCCCCCCCAAACCCCCTGAAAACACAACATACAAAAAACCCAACAAGAAATATACACGTAGAATCAAAGCCTTATAATACAAAGCCACCTTAAGCAGTACTTTGAGTTCAGTCAAATATTGTTTGGTAAAAACAAATGGAGATATACAATAATATGACATACTTTATAGAACACTAAAAACTAAAACTCTTTCAGATAAGTGTTTTTACATCAGTACCATTTCACTACAATAACTGATAGGTTATTTTGATCAAGAGCCAGATTTTTTCAGCTGAGAAAACTTTCAAAACTTGCATGTGTTTTATGCCTTTCCTGTAATTGCATGTGAAAGAAACTAAAGACAGAAACTAAAAAAAATCAAACCATATGTGTAAAACCACATTCATGGCTAGCCTGAACAGGATGAAATGTTTGCTTGTTTTTTACAGTGAAAAGCATGAAAGGGTTGGAGTCATGTATACCCACACCCACAAGCACCACAAAGTGGCAGCACTACTGTGGAGCATTCATTATAGACGAGTGGTTCCTCCTTACCAAGTCAAGAGCTGTGCTGGTTTGGCAGAGTGCTGAAATAGATGGAACTGGAACAGCTTTTGGAAAGTTGAAGACTAAAAAAGCCAAGTCTTTGGTCCTCTGAGAATAAAAAAGCATCACATTCACAGAAGTGACGCAGTGTATTAAGTTAGTCCGTAGCTAACCAAAGCAGGATGGCAGAAATAAAGATCCTTACTGTGGGGAGACACTGCTCCCTCACACCTCCCTCTGTGAGGCAGCCAATGCACTGGCAAGAAAGATTATTGACCTGATCAATGGATATTTTGGTGTTAGGAATTCCAAATATGAGAGAATTCCCAGGAAAGCCTTTGATTTTGCATAATTTTCCCCTCAGTTTGCTTTGTAGACCACCATGTAGACGTCGATGCCTAATAATTATTCAAGCTACCAGCACGTTTGTTTCAATTATCCACAACAACTCTTTCACACCTCAAGATATACCTTCTCATGCAAAATGACTGTGCTGAGCCTGAAGTTTTCTATGGGACAGAAAGAAACACAGGGACAAGCAGCAACAACTCTAAATTACTGTATTTCAAGAAATGTTGTACCTGCAATGTATGTTTGACAGCTGTTACCAAATTAAAGCATCGAACATGCTACAATACAGTGTATATGTATAATGGTGGGGAAAAAAGGGCTTGATGCATACTGTCACCTGGTTCAGTTTCTTTGGTACCAACAAGGAAGAGAAAATAATACATCTAGAAAGGCTACATAGTTCTTCTCTAACCCCAAACAGATCTGCTCTTTCTAGTTGCCTGTTTTTCCCTTAAGCATGGCTCACAGATCAAGTTGTAAAATTTTTGAAGGGATCACTCCTAATTATGGGACCAGATTCTACCTGAGATGTTCAGGGTCCACGTTGTGAATGAAGATGTTAAAGAGTGTCGGTCTCAGTATGCACCACAGGGTAGTACACTAATGTAGTAGTAACTGGCACCCAGTAACTGCACTTCATACCACTGATTACACCCCCTCAAGCACGTGTAGGTCGGACTGTTGTCAATACACTCCACTGCCCACTTACCGAGTCTTTACTTCATGAGTTTATCAATGTGGATGTTACAGGAGACAGAGCTAGAAGTCTTGCACAAGACCGCAAATATCAGCTGTCTCTTCCTCACACACTGAGCTGGTTATTTCATTGCTGAATGCTATGAGACTCTCAGGCAAGATTTTCCCCTTCCCACATATGTGCTGACTACTCCTAACCACCTTGTTCTTACTAGAATGTCTTCCACAATTATGTGCTTCCACACCTTCCCAGGAACTGAGGTCAGCTGGTCAGCCTGCAGATCCCCAGGTCCTGCTCCTTGCCCTTTTTGAAAATAGGAGTGTCACTGGATTTCTTTTGATCCATAGGATCTTTTTCTGATCACCAGAATCTTACAAAGATTGTATTCCAAAGTTCTATCTCAATGATATCAGCCAGTTTGATGAGCCCTCATGGATGTGTCTCATCAGGTTCTGTGGATTTGCAGGTATCCAACTGATTCCAATGTCCCTTCACTCAGTCTGCCTCAATGGAGGACTACTCATGGCTTCAGACTTTCTGAGTTGGGCTCAGGGGTTTAGTTTCCTGAAGGGAAATCTTACCAGTAAAAAGTGAGGCAAAGAAGGCATTGAGTACCTGGGCTGTTTCCATGGCCTGTCGTCAGACTTGTTGTCCCAATTAATTTTGCAGCAGATCCACATGTTCTGTAATCTTCTTTTTGCTGCTAGTATACCTGTGAAAGCCTTTCTTGTTGCTCTTCTCTTCTCTTGATAAATTTAATTCCAAATGGGCTTTGACTTTCCTGACCTCATTCCCGTACTCCCAGACAGTGTCTCTGTATTTTTGCCATGCCAGCTGACCCTGTTTCCAATTCTCATATGCTTCATTTTACTGCTTACTTATATGAAATATCACCAGAGATGAATCAGAGCTTGGATGCCACACAGGTTTATATTCTGAAACTGTTTTTCAGCAAACCCCAGTTACAGGCTATTCAGAATATCCACAGCTTACAGGAAATTTTGAAGCATGTCTTGGAGCACTATTCTTTTTTCTCAAGAGTCATCAACTTACTCTTTAGCAGGCAGCACAAAACTAAAATTATTTCTATGTGGGTTCTGTTCTCCTTGAGTTAGGTTATGTGTATCACTTGTAAGAAGGGCAGTGATTATAAAATGTAATGGGTAATGACAGATACTATAATGCCCTCTTAGTCGCCAACTACCAAAGAAGTACAGAGAAAGTCAAAAGCTTTGTCCAGCCTTCCAAAGAAGCAGAGCCAGATACCACGACTATGTATGGAACCCTGATTTCACAGCTCAGAGAAAGATATGTCACAAATAGCACTGGGAGTTAATCCTACCTGATCAGTTTTAAGTTACTGTGGTAATTCTTCACAGCAAGAAGTGGATTCAGGGGCAGCGGAGGATGTAGACCCAGAGTCACAAGACTCAGGAGGTTCCCAAATATAGAATGAACTGGCTGAAGCCTTTGTTTTTAATATTTTGTCTTCTCTATTGAAGATTAAGCAAAAGACCATGAGTGATGGTGCAGTTTGTATTCAAATCTAATTGCTGAATCACTATTACCATATTCAGGCTTCTGTCAATTAAATGTTTGGAATAAAACATATTTGAGGGTCTCCAGAAAACCCTGGTTCTTCTCAGAAACCTTCAGGAAAACTTGGTACAGACCCTGGCTCTTCTCAGACTGGGCTGTCAGCCAAAAATGATGTAAAATACTGCAGTTCTTTGTCAGGACACATTCAGCTCTGCCAGTTGCTTTTCCCAAGACTTTTTGACCAGACAGTATCCTGATACATCCTAATACATCTGTCATTTCACACTGCTCATATGCAAATACATTAACACTGAGGTTTGCTGATTTTACTCATTCTTTGGGAGAATTCTACCTGCATTCTACTCCCTGCAACATCTGTGAATTTCTAGGTTTGGGAACAGGAGCCGCTAGAGATGGAAAGATTTCATGGAGAGAATTAACCACAGTCTAAATTGCTGGTTGATTTCGTTGTTTTATGAAACTGTGGCAATCGTATGGGTTGTCCAAACAGAAAAAGATTGTTTGAGGACTTAAAATTAATGATGATAAACAGACATACTCTCTTAAATAGTTACCATTAATGACAGCCTAAATAAAGCAATCAGATTTCACTAATCTATAGAATTTACTGTCTTTCTAGCCAAGGCACACTTGCATAAACTGGCAAAGCTACTGCTTGAATTTGGTCAAATGTGAGATACCACTACAGGAAAAAACAAACTGATCCATGGGTAACACAGCGAAGAAAAGGGGAAGAAATCACAGCCAAAGCCACAGGCAGCCTCTAAAACAAGCGTTTGATCTTGCAATTAAGATGTTAGAATAAGAAATATGTTCTTTGGAACCCTTTGAATATACCAAATATAAATAGTGAAGTCAAGTATCTCCTCCTGATGCTCATTTTTTTGAAATGGTCCTTCAAACTCCAAATGCAAGTGGCAAATGCAAGCACAATTGTGATTTTTGAGTTCTATTTAAGATCATGGAAACAACTGCTTACTCCAGACTTCCAGTGTGCCCAAGGACGCCTCCAGAGAGGAAATGAAGACAGTTATTATAACAGTACATCCACCCCAGCTGGTTTCCTCTTCTGGGGCCTCAAAAAAGAGCTAAAAAAACCATCTTCTGCTGCCTGGTACAGTCACTTAGGAAACATGTAGTTTATTGTCCAAGAGAATTAACATGTAGAGGGTGTTGTACAGAAAAAGAATCCATTTAGAAAAGTGACAGAATGGAACAAATTTTCTAAGTCAGGTTTGTTCTACTGGTGTTATCAATCTCTTCAGCTACTGAGAGAGATGACCCCAACTGAAACCAACTGATTTTCTATTGTAAATTACTGTGTTTTGCATGGGAAGGCCTTTTATCAACTATGAAATCAGGCTCGACTCCACATTGAAAACATGCACAACAGCTGGTAACAGCTTGAATATGTGCCTGAAGGATCACAGTGGCTCATTCAATTTAGACTCAATTGCAGTTTGATGATGTCCGAATGCTCAGCCTGGTACAAGAGGAGTGCAATGTGATCTGAGTTCTCTTTAAGAAGGATTGTGCTTTATTGTCACTGTGATTGTGTCCTGTCTTTGGAAAGAATGGAGTGCGCCATCCCTCTCACACGTGTGATTGCACACATTTGAAACTCAGAGCACAGACAGCAATTACTTGGTAGAAACAAGATTTTAGATGTACAGACATGTTTGTTTACACTCATTATGTCAGTTCACTGTGAAGAGAAGTTCCGGTTCACTGCTTGTAAGAATCACACCAGTTGATCATCAGCCAATGAAAGTCAATAATTCAGGATTCCTCCATTACACTCAGCAGGTCAGGAGTGCAAAGTTTATGTCAACAGCCTAATGACAGCCTTTCTGTGTACAGAGGGCCAATGAAAGAGACAAATATTTACTTTATGTAAACTATTGCTAAGCACGTTACTTAGGCCAAGAAAGCGCTGTTCAGCTTGGCTAATAATAAAACCCAGATGTCAATGAGAATTTTGTAAAACTTCTTTTAGAGCTCATAAACATAATATAAACTGCAGGACCACATATATTTAAACATTTTTTCTGTATTTTTTAAATGCAGGCACTGGTTTGACTGCAAAGAACTGAGAAATGCTGATAACTGCCTAGATATCCTAGAAGAATAAATGTCACCTCTGCAAGAAGCTAGAGCAAGTCATAGGGATGAACTTGTCACTCCAACTTGAGATTTTCTGACTTTAGCCCTGTCCACAATTTGGGTGCCAGCATGTTCAGGGCTGTGCTCTGAGTACCTTCTGTTCACTAACTTAATTTGTTGTTGAAGACACAAAACCTGTTAAAAGCAGCCAGGGTAATCAGTGTAAGTCAAGATACCTTATCAGGCATAATTAAGGGCCAAGTACATGCACTATAAGGCAGTGACAGATAAGACAAGACAGACCAAGCTTTTATTGCCAGAGAGATACATGCTTGTCAGTTGAACAAAAGAGAAGTGATGAAGTAATTTATTAAGACACCAACATATCTTCAGTCCTCCCACACAAACCCAAGAAGAATTGGGTACTGTATTTGCATAATTTTTGCGAACACAAGAGAAAAACTGCAAAAGCTCTCCGTAGTTTAAATGACACCATGTTTGGGTGAAGAAGAATAAGAAAGCATTTTATTCCTCACCTTTTTGTACATGTGCAAAGCTAGCTGCAGTGAAATGGACTAAAATCTTTCAACTGAGATAGTAAAAATTCATCATTCTAACTCACAGAAACTGCTGAGATTTCAGAACTCCTGTTCAGTTTCACTCTGAAGCAAGATCACACTACGTCTTAAAAGTTTTGTTGAAATAATGAGCAAATCCCATCAATTTGCAGACCATGTACTGAATTTTAAAGTTCTGAACTAAATATTTTGAAATTTAAAATATTTTATTTTACAATTAATAGTTCAGTATTTTAAATATGAAGTTTTATGTCCTAATTTTTTTTCTGTTTTATTCTACAATGAAAGCAGACATTCTAGGACTTGGAAATGAAAGCAACACTTCTACTGAAAGAAAAGGCCCAACATCTCAGAAGGTTTAATAAAAAATTAAACTAGAGCTGAGAAGTTCTCAAACAATTTCAAAGACTGTCATCTGAATTTTCTCCCTACAACTTCCCACCATTCTTTTTTCTCCCCACTTTTTCTGTGTAAGAAATAATCATTACTAGACAATTTCCTCAAGAGGATCAAGACTTGGTCAAAACATTGTTCCTGATAGGAAACAGATTAAAATTTTCTAACTAGTCTTTCTAGTATCTCTCACAAAGTCATGCAAGAGCTCAAGCCCTCTGTTGGATGTCTGCTGAGGCTTTTGTTTTATTCAGCACCATCAACCCTCCTCCGCAATTCAGTGCTCCCCTGGGGAAAACAAGAGGACAAAGATTGTGAAGGCAAAGATGGCAAACTTTTCTCCTCTAAACTCTGAGGGTCACTGTTTTCAGGTTTGTAAAAAATAAGTTATCCCTTCCCCATCCCTCAGCAAATAGTTCAATCCCTGAACAAATTTCTTGCCGTTATTTAACTAACTCAAGAACACCTCAAGGTATTTTTTCCCTTTTGCATGTAGCCAGCACCATGACCTGCACCATTGCTCTAAAACCACACTTACTCATTCACAGTTTCTCTTTCATTCAAAAGAATTCAGATACAAATCTGCGCTATGGGTAGATAGAGTAGAGCTAGGCTCAGAAAAGCAGTGCAGCATTATTCACTGGGCGGGAGAATCCTGGAAAGCAGTAACCTAGAAGGAGACAGTGACAAAAAGGACACTGGATAAAGCACACATGTAGCAGCAAAAGACCTGAATACCAGGGGGGCAATTCATCACTCTGTGTCTCCAAACATTTTCATCTTAAATACACAGTTTATTTCTGTGCACTCTACTGCTAAAAGGAACTGCGAGAAAGGAAAGTGAGGTTATTTCTCCAATAGTTAGAGTGAAAGATTTAAAGTATGAAACTCTTCTCTTCTTCAGTAACAAGCAGAATTTATATTAGTCATGTATTTGCAGCACCAGAAGGAAAGGAATATTATTCCTGTCTCTGGCATTCAACACCTGATTTCAGAAGATTAAATCATTTAAACAAAGCATCAGGAAAATATGTTGTGGAATGGAAAGCTAGAGACCCCCATTATGTCAAGCACTTAAAAATCAGATGTAAAAAAAATTTAGTAAACATTTGGGAACAGGAGCTTTTGTATTAACAGATAAATGAGTAGGGAATATTAGACGAGGACAATCATGAAGGAACATATTCCCAGAGCAGTCTCCAAGTCTCCAGTGATCTTAGGAGACTTGCATAACTCCACTTGATCTTCATTCATGGTAAGGTTAGGAGTCCTTCCATCAGCAGTGAAATTATGCACTGGAAGAAACTGTCCAGAAACAACAGGGGTTATCTTTCCTACTTCTGATCTGACCTTCACAGGTAGGATATTTAAAAAAACCAGACCTTCAGGTAATAGGAACAGGCATAGATCCACCAATAAAAAGCTGTGTGTCAAATAAGTACTTGCAGTTTTTTGTCACTATACTTGTAGTTCTAATGGTCTTCTGTTTATTAACTTGTACGTGCCAAAATTTTGGTTCTCTCCTCTCCAGACCTCTCTCATGCACTGTCATTCATCAGCTCAAGAAAAACATTTTCACCCGATGCAACAGATCTGCCTCCAGTCAACAGACAATATATTATATTTCAGTCACCATTCAGATACACATTTCTTAATTCTAAGACCTGGTTTCAGTCCCTTTCCTTAATTAATTACCTGTAATACAGCATTACATATTTCTCATGTGTACCTATAGCATTTTTTAGCCATAACTGATCTGTGACTTTTTCTCTTACTGAAATAACTACCTGGGGCTTTGGCTTTTAGATGCCAAAGTGTCAGTGATCTATGACAGTGTCAATTTAGAAGGAAAAAGCCAATCTGAGTAACATCAAAGTCTTCATGTGTGGTATCTATTTCCCAACAATACTTTCTAATGCTCCTATCACACAGTTATCTAGAGGTCCTTTGCAGAACAAATTCCAACTATATCTGTAAGACAGTAAAAACCTTTTTGACATAAACATCATATTTCCTAATGACAAAGTAATATGTGAAGCTTTTTCACTTTTCTCAGAATTACATATAAACTTTTACATCAGTGTTCTCTCTCACTAGTTAAATGGGAGTTTATGCCTTCCAGAGATGCTGAGGAATTTGGCTCTGTTACAAGAACGTATGATCTGAAGTTACAAAAAGACTTTTCACTGGAAGTCCATAAAGACCGGACTGGTAAAACTAAACATTTAACTGAAGAGATTAGAAAATCTCAATTTGTTCAGACTCTTACCAGGAGAAATCTCTGCACTGGAACAAGCACCACATCTATGTCTTTGCACTCACACCTTGCCTGGCACATTCCTGATATGTCCACATTGATACATGTATCTATCCTAATTGTAAAAACATCCAGTATTCTGAATTTATTTAAAGTACTTTCTGTTAATTATTGCACTCTGAAGATATATTGAGAAAGCAGGCAGGATAGGCTGGCTTAGAGCTGGAGAACCAATGTATTTATTTCCCCTTATCCAGAATGAATGGGAATTTAAGCTCCTAACTCACAGCAGCTTTCCTATATGAAATGATGAACGGTAAGCAGCAGAGAAAATGAAGATCTGAAAGGGTAGAGTCTCTTTCCATATTAGGAAAGCAAATCTTAAAATTTACACTTACTCTCAATTTGTAAACATGATTTGGAGAAGCCTTACCTTCTATGATCTGAGCTGCTGCACCAGCATGGATTGACAAGCCAAAGAGCAGTAGCGACAAGTCCCAGGTCCACCAGGCATGCCTGGAGCAGGTGTGCCAAAAAAAAAGAGGGGTGGGGGAAGAAAGAGACCAAAGACTGTAATACAGAAACACATGGGAAAAAAAAGAAAAATTAAAATTTAGAAGCAGGAGTTCTTACCATGACAGCATTTTTGAAAGTCAGTTGAAAGAACTTAAGTGAGGAAAGAGTGCAGTGCACATGAGTTTTATGCTTATGAAAATAAGAAGTTAATAAAAACTGGAGCCTGCTGTTTCTCCTCCAACGTTCAGACACAAGTGGAACAAAGGCAGCACTCAGGCTCTCTGTGTGACTCACTGCAATTCACTGCTCCAGCTCTGAAATCTGACTCCGTGTAGACTTTCCTGTCAGACCACTGCCGAAAACTTCCTACTGTATTTATGGATGGACGCCCCTTAGTGCTGTACAGCATCCCAGCGCTGTCATTATCCAGCCCTGTCTTTAACTGCTGTGTACCCTGACAGGCAGTCACAGCTTCTCCAGCTTCCCCTCCCGCCGCTCCCGCCTGCTCACAACCTCCACTTATCCAATAAAACGTGACCTCCAGCATCCTTCCATCCAGCATTACATGGGCAGTGATACAAATTCTTACATGGAATGGGACATTTCTCTGGCTATTTTAGCCAAACTTTATCAGAAGCGAGTTTTAAGATATGAGCAGGACAGACCAGCAGTTAAATGGCAACAAATGCCTGAGATTCACGCGTGAACTGTCTTACAGATTTTGTCACCTACAGAGATATTTTGAAGTACACCCTTTTCTCTGACAATCTCTCTAAGTTTAATGCTCCTATTTACAGAGATTTACACCTTGGATGTAGTTTGAGAGTGTGTCTCTGCCTCAGCAGCTGTACATATACGTGTCTGCTATAGAGATCCTGTAGCTGAGCATTTCTAATAGTTTCCATTAAAAGTGTTATTTCACCCCTCCCTCCTAACTCAATGAAAAGCATTTTTTCCGCTTGTAGTTCTTCAAAGCTAGTACTTGTTCAAGGAAGAAATTCTGCAAGGATATGTTTGAAATTAATCAGACAATTTTTAAGTCATGAGATTTTAAACAAAGGCTGCAATTGTCACTTTTTAACTGGGACTAGAGGGAAAGCACTGCATATGGAAAGGGACCAGTGGGCTCTTGGTAGATCTAGACTGAAAAGTGCTGAAGATCACCTTAGGAGATTCAAAACTAAAACCAGATTTACCTAGGATGGGAAGTGGAAGACAGACAGGAGTAAAGTTTTTTTCAGTAATGAAAGAACAATCCCAATCAATAAACAGAATTAAGAAAAATTTTATTTTACTCTGAATAAAATGCTTGAGTTTGGGGGGGCATGGGGGTGGTTGTTTCGTTGGCTATTTTGGGCGAGGCTTGTTACTGGGTTGTCTTAGTGTTTTTTTTTTGTTGTTGTTGTTGTTGGGGGTTTTTGTTTGCTAGTTTATTTATTTATATTTTTATTAAATTGGGAAATACAGAGGTTAGGGCTTTAAAATCTAGAATCTTGGTTCTACCCTAGACTTCCTTTTTTGGTTAGAAACCACAACAGGTCAGCTCCCCCCAGGTATATTTTTAACTAAGCCACAGACCAGAATTAGTCACTATCCACCTTCTCCATAAAGACAAGCAAGAAAGATCAAATTATCCTTTAATCAAATGTTTTTTAATAAAAACACACTGTTTTATCTTCTTCAGAGGACCAAGGACCCCTCTTTTTCAGTCTCATAGTACTACATCAGGGCTGAAAAAAGGTTTCATAATTCACCTTTTCTACTTGAGGGTGTCGTCTTATTCCTTTCTCTCTCCCTGAAACTTCTCCATTGTTACTGCCCGCCGCGATGCTTAGAGGAACAGTGTTTGTAACATTTGGTCAAATCATCCACAAAACCCATTTATTTTATGCCTTTATCTTGCACACTAGATATGTTATCCTAAGAGAAAATACTGAGTTTTTAAGCATTCATGGAAAATGTATTTATATACAGCCTGGCTCACTTTTCCATTTTTTTCACATAATATTTAACAATGGCTATCAAGAGCCATTGTTAGTCCTGTCAAACTATTTTTTAACTCAGTTCCTTCCTTCGATAGGAAAGAAGGAACTTTCTGTCTCTTTATCCATAAAATGTCAGTGACTTACCTGCATAATCCTTCCTGTTGCAACAGAGTTTTTATCCAGTATATACGACGAAAACATATGTCTGCCTTGGTGTCTTACAGTAGACTAACACATTTAAGAAATAAATGTAAAAGCAGCCTCCAGATTTATAAAATTTGTAATGATTTTTTACAGTACACACAGCAAAGACTTAATTATTGGATGGATTTTTCCTCTGATTTTAGAAAACCCATAGAAATGAAGGAAGTAATACACTATTCATGCAGATGATCTACATGAAGTGCTGCTGACAGCGCCTTTAGTTTCTGCTGGACATTTTAACGTGGATATCTGGCCAATGCTCAATATTTTTATCCAATACTGGATAACGGAAAACAAGACGGAGCATGTTCTTGACCTCTGCAGTCCATTAGTTTTGAATGGACAGCTGTGGAGGAATCCCTAAATATAAACAGTTTATTACCCCCACTCCTGTAGGTCACTGGGATTTCTTGAGTCTCTAGTGCTCATTTGTAAGCCCAAGAATTACTGAATTCCAGGCTCTCTATATCTGCTATATCCATCTATCCATGTATATCTTGCTCCCCTCAAGGGCAGTGACATTTGTACACACCCACTCAGTTTTAACCTTGCTGTTTGTCTCATCTTTTTCAAACACAGCAGGACTCCTTTGAATTAGGACATCTGTGCTTTCCTTCAGTACTGTGTCCAACTGTCTTCAGCTAAGCTGGAGTTTTCTTTCTTGTTAAAAATCTCCATTTTCCGGGCGGTAGTTTTGTTTACTTTCCCTAGCTCTGTCAACTGATTACGCTCCTTAAGACTCCAAATGGCAGGCCACAATTCTGCTTTTGCAGTTCTTATCCGTTCACTGAGTTAGTCAGGCTGGCTGTTCTTATATTTCTCATCAGAGGGTTTGTTTTTTCTTTCCTGCTGACTGCAACACAAATTTCTCAGCTGCACATTTCTAGCCTCTGTGATTTGTGCAAAGTTAGTGTTAGAGAAGCAGTCTGGACCAAGGTCTGAGTGAGTTAAGAACCACACTAGAAAAGAATAGAAGGTTTATCTTTTGCTTAGACTTCTCCTGAGCATGTACAAATAGTTGACATTTACAATACCCTCTGCTTCTTTGTTTTCAGCTTAGATCCTGCTGATGATCTTCAATGTCTCTGAATTCTTATACTGGATAGGGTTCACCAATTTGGCACCCATTCTCTTTTCTCCATGCCCATTTGTGATTCCAGAAACCTCTTTTATATACCTTTTCCACTTGTCTTCTTTCTGTACTAAGTGTGAACTTAGTTGATCGTTCCTTGTACTGCAACCATTCCACACCTCTAGTTATCTTTTTAGTCTTTCTCACAGTTTCTGTGCTCTAGGACATAATTTTTGATCTTTGGTGGAGCCAGAATCTTAACGGCACATGATGCAGGTAATCCCAAGGGTTAGGGTTAGGGTTAGGGTGAGGGTTAGGGCTAGTATTGGGTTAGGTTAGGGTTAGGGCTAGGGTTAGGGTAGGATTAGGGTTAGGGTTAGGTTAGGCTTAGGGTTAGGGTAGGTTTAGGTTTATGGTTAGGGTTAGTGTTTGGTCAGGTTTTGTTTAGGGTTAGGTTCAGGGTACACAGCAATGTCCTCTGTCCTTTTTCTTGTGAGGACCACAACTGATGTGCTTTCTTGACTGCAGCCAAGATGATATCTTCATGGAACTTTTGTTATGTCAATAATTCACACATACGAGGTATTTTTATGTTAATTAGGACTTCTCCTCCCTCTGAATATATTTATAACAAATGGTAGAAATTAATGTAACCCTTGGTTTTATTCTCCAGTTATTCCTTCTTGAAAGATCCCTTTGGAATTATTTGCAACCTGTCCCATCCTTATTAAGGAAACCCTCATCAGCAATGTTCACTGCACAGTACTCATGTAACTACCTGCCCTCACTGAAGCCCACAAGAAAGATGTAGAGAGACTACCAAGTGCATTTAATGACAGGAGAAGGGGGAATGGCTTCAAGCTGAGTACATTTAGATATTAGAAAGGAAGTCTTTACTGTGAAGGTCATGAGGCACTGGGACAGGTTGCCCAGAGAAGCTGTGGATGCCCCATCCCCGGAAGAGTTCAAGGCCAGGTTTGATGAAGCTCTGAGCAACCTGGTCTAGTGGAAGGTGTCCCTGCCCATGGCAGGGAGTTGGAACGAGGTGGTCTTCAAGGTCCCTTCCAATCCAAACCACTCTGTTTGGTTCTAAGATAAGGCAGGCAGTACAATATCTGTAGAAACAGTGGTGACCAATCTCTACTACAAGGGCTGCCTGTATATTCCTGTGTATTTTTGCCTCTCTTTAACTTAACCAGTTATTCATTCACAGACTCATTTCTTGTGTCTTGGCTTCCTAAAAAGCCAGTCTTTCTGAGTACATAATTTAGATGATGGATTACTGCAGGGTGTATCAGTTTATCCAGAAACTCTGAATAACATTTTGGCTTTGAATATGATCAGCTGCTAAACAGCTAATTTCACAGTGGTTTGATAATACACTTTCAGAAGCATAACAAATGCTTCAGTATCTGTTTTTCTGCATTTTTCTCCTTTAAACAAAGCACCTTAGAAAAAAACTCTATAAATGCATCTTTTGATATACACTTATGAAGGAATAAGAGTATATATTTACGTACCTGAAGAGAGGGTTGTACTATAGCCTACAGATGGGTACAAACTAAGGTCACACAGCAAAAGCTTTCTGGCATTTTCTGTCTCTTTAGTACTTAATTTCAATTAATTTGATTTTCTGCCTTCTCTATCCCTCCATCACAGTATTATAAAAAACACTGGAAAAAAATATTAAATCTTTCACACAGTGGGGGCTGATTGGCAAAGACGGCAAAGAGGCATCAGGGACCTGAAGCTTGCAATGGAAATCCTGGAGAGGAAGGAACCTCCCAATACTTACATTGGGAGGTGATTTTTGAACGGGAAGAGACAAGGTCTGTTAGGCACACAGGTGGGTAAGATGGGGAAAGTGGATGAATAGTACAGAAAAAAGAGGAGAATAAGACTGAGTGAAAAACCTGGGATAAGAAGCTGGGGAGAGGTGAGAACAAAGCTAAGATGACTGGAAGCCGGTCAGGAAGCAGAAAGAAGGAGAAGTGTTGATATATTACCTGACACTAGGTGGCAAGTAAACCAAGAATAAATGTTTAGGCGTACGTATTTCTCCTCTACAGACCCTGACTCAGTCTTTTGCCAGGCAGCATGATAAGAAGAGAGAAAACTCTGTGACACTTCTGTTATGAGCAAGCATCCATGAAACCTACAAGCAAAGCATGATGTGTGCAATGCTCTAACGTTTCAAGCAGTTTATGCTGTGAATAAGGGTATTTCAGTACTTCTGGTGGCATTTGTAAGTCTCAGTATGCCCCTATCAGTTTTTGAGTTTGTGTTCTAACATGAAAAAACATTAGAACTACTAACCAATTATTTCACAGACTCTCAAAAACTATCATTTCCAGAAATGGCTGACCTGTTTCTGGTGAATTTTATGGTATTGGCATGAAACACTAAGTCAGTGTTTCTGTACAAGTCACTGTACAAGCAATTGAAATTATACAATAGAGCATGTGGGACAACTGTAAAACCAAGCCTAAATAGATGTTCTGCTTGCAATTTAAACTCATGTGCATGGCAACACTGATCCTATTAGTATGCTAAATTAATTTATCATTAGCAGAAGGGTGCATAGTTTTAAAGCATATTTAAAAAAACAAGTCTTTGCCATATTAAGTACATGCATTGCACTGAAAGGCTTCATTCAGACTAAATGTCACACATTCCTTTTATATGAATAAACCCAGAAAGCATTATAGACAGCACTTTCGCTGCCTGTTTCCATGTGCAGCTGAGCTGAAGAAATATTTTCTCCACACACATGCGCACATGGCCTATCAGTGGGCACAGAAAGTAAAACCCTCACCAGCATCCCTCTCCCCTCCTGTGCAAGCTAACTTGACTCAAATATTGTCCTTGCAAAAATATTTATAGAGCTTGACCAAATGAGTGACCTTAGTGATTACTTTTTACACTGCCTTGAGATAAACATGTAAAAAGCCTGCTCTTCTATACTGGGACAAACCTCTTTTCCCACTGGTTTATACGAAGCAGGGGTTTTCAGAAAAGTAAAATCCTACTTTCTAAGCAAATCACAGTGTGATGCAAATGTCAAATCTTTGATCACGTTAGATTATTTTCTCAAATTTCTGCTTTGCAAATCATCACAATAACATGGACAGGGTAAGTGAAGAGCAACTGATGTCATCTACTTGTGCTTGTGCCAAGCATCTGACCCTGTCCCATATGACGTCCTTGTCTCTAAACTGGAGAGACATGGATTTGATGGATCAGTGGATGAGGAACTGGCTGGATGGTCACACTCGAAGAGCTGTGGTCAGTGGTTTAGTGTCCAAGTGGAGACCAGTGACAAGTAGCATTCCTCAGGGGTCAGTATTGGGACTGGAGCTGTTCAACATCTTTGTCAGGGACATGGACAGTGGGAATGAGTGCACTCTCAAGGATTCAAGCTAGGAATGACAATGGAGGGATGATTACCAGCAGTCCTGCGAGAGTGGGGTGGATAGGGCTGATCAGCAAAAGCTGATGTTGTCACAAAAGCAGAAAACAAGACTTAAATAGGGGCACCTCCAGAATTTGCCTGTAACCAAAGCAACATTACTGGTAAAACCCAGGCCCTTGGGTTTCTCAGGATTCTAGGATGCCTCTCTGAAGAGCAGGTACATAGCAGAGGGAATAAACATGATGAATAAGAGACCTGTGTCCATCTGCAGGGCTACAATCTTGTTGCAATCCTGAAAACGTGGTGGGATGGCCTACAGGCTATTCCTGCTGCCAGCAAGTCGACAGAGGTGGTCGTTCCCCTCTGCTCAGCCCTGGTGAGATCACACACGGAGTGCCATGTCCAGTTCTGGGCTCCCCAGTGCAAAAGTGATGTGACCATAATGGAGAAAGTCTAAAGAAGAGCCCCAAAGATGGTGAAGGGACCGAAGGAACCAGATCCCTTCCCAGATCCCTTCCCACCTCAACCATCTGTGCTTTTGGGATTGTTAATATAAGAGAATCTTTAACAGTCTAATTCAAGGATCACCATTAGTCTTCATCTAATTACTTAATCTAATTACTTCATCTAATTAATTTGCAGAAAAAGAATGAAAAATAAAGTATCTAGAGTACTAATATAGAGGAAAAGATGCAGTAATGGCAACATTACCATTAAAAATTGAACACACACAATTTTCTTGGCTTCTAACCCTTTTCTGATGCTATGCTCATCCTTTCACTGTCCCTCTGGGTCCTAGTCTTCATGGTTTCACTCTGGTGTTGGCCATGGGGACAAGGTCTCGGAGCAAGTTCTCAGCATCTGGAGTCCTTTACTGGAGGGAATACTATAGTGTGCTGATTGTTTCTTCTTCCTCTAATATGCATTTGCATTGAATTGAGGACTTTTTAGAAATTCTAAGTGAAATCCAGGACATAAAAGATAAAAATAAGATATATTATTGTAACTAAGTTATAAATTAAAACTTAGATCTATTC
Organism: Machaerirhynchus nigripectus; assembly: GCA_013397975.1. Classification (NCBI taxonomy): domain Eukaryota; kingdom Metazoa; phylum Chordata; class Aves; order Passeriformes; family Dicruridae; genus Machaerirhynchus; species Machaerirhynchus nigripectus. Next base: position 58,475 of record VZRQ01003528.1, on the reverse strand, counting down.
AGAAAAAATCCCATCACATATTGAGATGAAATGTCCAAATAACAGCGGTGTCAGAACAGAAGTTCCCGATCTCATGAAGTTTAACAGATGCAGTTCTCACCAGCTGTCAGGGGAAAAATGCCAGTCAAGGCCACTGTGCATGATGCTGTCAATATGATGGCTACATTTGTTGTCAGGATGATCTATTTATATTTGTGTCTAGAAAATACATTTCTGAAGAACACCAAATTTCACTTTCAAGGTGAAAAGGCTCCATGTTACGGGGAGGTAGCTTTATTTGCTGCACAGAACAGCAGTGTCACAAAGATCTTTGAAAGACTTTTCCCTCTTCAAATCTCCTTTATCCAATAGCTCAGCTGCCATTATAATACTTAGAGAAAATTAAGATATCCAAATATCTTAAAACTGGAAGAAATTTGTAATGATAAGGAGAACTACTTATACTCAAAAGCAGAAAATATCAAAACATTTTCAAATAATCTTTAAATCATTCTGTTTTAAAATCCTTAATCATTCATTTAAAAAAATGTTTAGAAAGTCCATACTATCCATTCTTAAGACTAAAGGGCCATTAAAAAAATGTTAAAAGCAAAGCACACTTTAAATAAAAATGCCAACTTTTATGCCTTAAGTGTCTCTTTTCAGTTTAGAGAATGGAGTTGTTTTTCTTCAAGAATAATGTTGTTTGAGATATTCATCTGTCAAAGAACTTAAAGGACAGTATATGACCACTTTAGTCTGGCATCAAATTTTAGCAGATAAATGCATTCTGCTCTCTTATCCAAGTATGTCTGTTCCTCCTTCATCCATGTGTTTTTGGAAAATGCATTCCAAATGGCAGACTATTTTCACATAATTTTGTGAACTGTTCTCCCTCTCTTCTCAAAATACAGTAAATTCTGCCTTCTGTATTGCCAATCCTGCCATTACCAATTGAGATTTGTCTTCTCATGATCACTTTCTGGGTGAGACCTCTGGAATGCCTGTTCAAGGGAAGGCAGCAGAGGTTAAAACTGAAACTTGCCCACAGGTAGTGTGGTTGCTCATTCAGGGAGTGGGGCAGAGGAAAGCTGGGTGTGTAAGTACCACAAAAAGGAAACACACAATGCCAGCAGGACAGAAAGTGTGTTTATGCCGTGTGCGACTGTTACAGGATAGCTACCACCCACACTTATGAGACAGAAATAAACACATTACCCACACATGTGCTTGATTCTTTTACCAAAATTTAAAATGTAGCTATTTATAGATCTTAAAAATATGATGTGGGCAAAATAAGCTTTGAGCAACAACATGATTCACATAGTGTTGTAAGTCTGACTTTTTTTTCATTTTTTTTTTTAGGAAGAGGTGTTTGGCACACAAACACACCCAATGCTTTACACAAAACTACTCAAAAGAAAGAAGAGACCCTCTTCCACAAGTTAAACAAACACGACTTCTGACACAGAAGCAAGGATTGTTCAACACTCCTAGAAGTATTCACACAGACAAGGTTTATGACTAGAGGCAGTCCTCATTAAACAACTACCAGCAATGCACCGGTAGCAGTAGGGTTGGGAAGGGTAGCAGGAAGAGACCAGAGAGCAGAGAAGCCTGGCTATATCCATGTGCAGTACTTCATATAACAGTGTGTTCATCACTGCTAAAGGTATTTGTCAAAACAGACTCTAAGCTGTCACCGCCAAACTTAAAATTAAAAGGTTATTCTCACCTACTACCTCTTGAAACCAAATTTTATTGTCCAAAGGTTTAATCACAGATTAAGAAGAAGAAGTTACCAGCGACAAAGTAGTTCTGTGCTTTAGCCAGGTAAATTATGTAGTCCCCAATACATATTTGGATAAATAAGAGTGCATCTATTTACCTTACTGTCTTCAGAGAGATGCAGAGTGTTTCCTGATTTCCTGGAGATTTGCATCATCCAGCCTCTAACTGACCAACTCACATCCTGCACATGCTGCTTCCCAGCACACCTTCTGCCTGTTCTGCTGTGCTGCAGCAGCTCTCTGAGCAGTATTGGTGCATTGATGGGCCTACCTGTGTTCAGAAGAGACACAGTGCAGTTCTTCTGCATTCATAACAGTAGGAGCACTAGCCTAGTGGGATGGAGACTCTCATTCCCACACAAGCCATGAGAACATCTATGGAGATAGGAAATTTCTGTATCTGACAGCTCTACTCTGTTCATTTCGGCTGACATTAGCCAAGAACATCTAAATTGTTTTGCCTATGCATAAAGACTCCCACTACTGCTAATTGCTGTGGTTCTTGTTAGTGAATCAGCTTAGGGGTTCATTTTCTTTTTTCTCCCTTTGCTGCTGAGACGCAATGAGCTTTGCTTTGTTCATGGGTTAAAAACAAACAACTGTAAAAGCTTAGTTTGTATTTTGATGATAGAAATTCTTTTTGCCAGATGCATTGTTTGCTTCCTAAAAAATAAACTCTAAAAAACTGCTTAGCAATAGTAAATTAGTTAATGCTGTGCCAGTATTCTCCATCTGGCTTTTTGGTTCTATTTATGATGGCTTTTATCTACAAAATACTTTAACAACATTTTCTTGCTTGCTTAACACACAAATTAGGATGTGCTAACTCACTTACCCTGTATTTTATCCCCAACTAGCTAACAGAGAGTCGTGTAGTACCTGAACACCAATTACCTAAACAGTGACTCTATTCTGAATAGCCTGTGTTCGCACCTCATTGCTTCAGAAACCAGCTGAGCAGTGAAGAGAAGCATGTGCTAATCTCCCACAGTCACGAGTCTCACTCCCCTTTCCCACTCCATCACTGTCTCACCTAATTATGTTTTTCTTTCAGCTCCCAGTCCCTGACTGTCTCTCCATGTTCTCATAAGCTGTAAGCCCAGTTTCTACCCTGCTTCATTCCTTTCAACCACTTTTTTTATCAGACCCTGTTGAATTATTTTAGCTTTCAGTATAGCAGAACCTAGGGAGGACAATCTGGGTAGGAAATGGTAGTAGTTAATTAAACAAAGCTGAACAAATATAAATAAATTAAGAATGTGAGCCAGTACTGTGAATGCTGTGAATGCACCAACATGCACTTCTCTGCAGCACACACACAGCACATCCCTCAAGCCTTCTAGAAGTCTAGTCAGCACTCAAATGGAGAAAAAAAGTTCATAATTCCCTCTAAATGTTTTCTTTTTATCAGTTTTAAATGAACTTGCTTCAAGTTTCCATTTGTATTCATGTGATAGGACTAAATTACCAGAACACCTGAAACGGGTCTGAGATACACCTGAGATACACCTGGCAGTGTGGTCCCCCTGCCACACTGTGATACCTCCTACTCTGGTATAAACCAGGTGTTAATGTATTAGCAGTGTCAGTCAGTCCTCAAGACACCAAACATTAATTTCTTGCCTGTAAGGATAAGCCAACCTGTTCATTTTGTTGCCTAGTCAAACCAGCTGACAACACTTCTATTTTTACCATCCCTGAAGGGTATGTATAGACCTTGTGCTTGGGTTTCAGGGTTTTCTTCTGACAGCTGGAGCAGCCGCAAACCCCCATCTTCCTCAATGACTATGTGAAACCCATTTCTTTGGTGTGCTGGTTACACAAAAACACCAACGAAAGGAAGGGAAAATCCTTTTGATTGTATGATTTGCAAAGAGGAAGTCAAAGAGAGAAAAACATACTTTTGCACACATTACTTTTACATCAGTCCAGGATCATGCATGAGATGCTGCACTGTACAGCAATAGAGAAAGAGAGAAGAGGTATTTGTTTTTCTCTTCCAAGATTGAAGGTAATCTCAACCCTTTTAAAAATAAACAGCAGTTTAAAGTGATATATGTAACAATCAATCAAACAAACAAGGAGGATATATTTTCAAAGAAAAGAGCTGAACATCATTTTCTGGTAATAGTTGAAAGAGAAACAGGGTGAAGCACCTCTTAGAGTTTGGATTTTCCAAAAATGAAGTAAGGCAGTTATTTGTAATTGTGCTTCTTGGAAGAGAACAAAACGAGACAAACAACAATAGCAGAAGACTTACTTAACAACCACATTTGCTAACTAGGGCAACAACCTGCTAGTTTTCCAGACTTTCACTCTTTTGTCCTCCATGCCCAGCTTCTACGTTTTCTTTAGTATTGCCCAAGAAAATTGAGTAGTGTGTATCAATCAGCTACACTTGCAATGGCAATGATAGCATGATGGGAAACACCCAGACTGGAAGTGGGAACTTATGAGAGTAGTTAAGGATTTACTGTGAGAGAATTTGATAGCTGATAATAAACCTGTAAAGAAAAAAATCTGGGTTGGATTTTTGGCACACAGGTGAACATGCAAATAGCTGGAAAAGCTAAATTTTTAATTTAAAACTGAGTGCATCTAGTAAGGTGTGACCAATATGAAATTGATAGAGAGCCTATGCAGGTTTATGAAGTCCTTCCACAGATCAAGGCTATGTTTTGGTCACAGAGCTTCTGCTCTGTTGCTGAGGAATTTTCTTTCTTTCCTTTAGAAGTGCTACAAACAGCTGGAGAGGGGGCACTGATGAAGTTGATTCCTGGCTAAAGCAGCTGCTGCTGCAGAGCACCGGGAACTTTCAAGCAAAGTTTGTGTCTACAGAGGTGACTTGTCAAAAAACACCAGAAGTTTTGCATTGTTTCTTTGTTGTTACTAGCCATGATGTTACCATATATTAAAAAGGGATTTTACAAGCACTTGTTTGCACTGATAAAGAAACTTGTGTCTCCTTGGCTCCAAGAAGGCATAAACAAAGGAGAAATGGAAAAAACAAGTAAGATTAACAGAAGGTTCTTTTAGCACAGACTCATTTTAGCTTTCCTGAAGCAGTATAATCCAATGCAGATGTTCATTTGCCTCATTCTTGGCAGCTGTGCTAGATGAACTTCCTCTCCTCAGTAACATTTTCTCAGGGATTTATTGTCCCTTTGTTAGTCTGCCCTTAAATTGCTCATTCCTTTCATGTGACAGTGAAAACCCAAGACAGTGACAAATCAAGCTAAATTTGTGAAAGAACTACAAGAAAATAGTAACGTTATGTAAAAGTAAATCCAATATTTAGTTGATTTAAGTACAAGCAATGACTCTGCCTTTGTTTTATCATTTCTGATACTGCAGATGATAGTGGTAATGAGACATTTATTAAGTCAAAACAAACCAAATAATTACATAAGAAAATTAGAGAGATGGAGCTGTAGAAATAAACCAAATGACATGGACAGGGTTTACATTTAGTAACAAATGTATATAAATTGTCCTTTCTCAGAATTTTTTTCAATGGTCTAAAGCATTAAGTTCTCAGATAAGTGATTTTTACTCACAACGTGAGTATGCAGCTTCTGATAATATGAATAAGGAGGAGAAGGCAGTACTGTCAAGCTCTTTAGCGTTCAAGTTGTTCTTTTAATTTAAAACTTTCCCTTCACTTTGATTCAAAAACGTAGCAGATGATCAAAGCCTTGAGTGAATCAATAGACATTAATTGTTCTAAGATCCTCATTAGGGACCTTCACTCTCACTGTACCAGGAGCTCTATCAAAGATCAGTGTGTTTCAGTCTCTGGAGCGTGTTGCAGATGTAGCTATCTGTGCTCCTATCCCTGTTACTACCTTGACTCCAAAAAGCCTGAGCTATTTTATCACAATTCTATCTTCATTTGCACTAGCAAAAAATGTGTCAAAGTATTAAAAAAATGTGTATGTTAGGATATTTTAGGGAAATGTCTACTTTGGTGAAAGTCTGTTGGAGAAAAACACAAAATCACTGATTTTCCTTATGATAAAAATAATTTAATCAAGCCCTGATTTTATGGAACTCTAAAAGGAAAACACTTTACATTAATCAATCTTTATCTTATCATTTTTTTTCTTGAAAATACTAACTTGAGTCCTGAATCCCAGAATCCTATCTATTCCTTTAAAGTGACTGGGAAAAAAAAAAAATCACAGTGTGACCATTCCAGGGGTTTAGTACGATGGGTATCTTTCAGGGATTGCCACATCAAGTAGCCCAAGAGAGGTGGAAGAGCCATTTGCCCAGGTCCTGCCTGTGGTAAGGGTGAGCCAGAATTCCCCAGAGGCACACAAGCATACCTGATATCTGAGTACACTTGGCTGGCCACAGGGACCAACACAAAACACAAAGCACCCCCAAAGAGTACCATCCTGTTCCTTCCTGTGACTGACTAGGATGGAAGCCCACCCTGACACGCAGCCTGTCCAGCTGCTGTCCCCTTCATCCTCTGCTCTTTCAGTCACCTCACACACAAGGACATGCACATGCAAACAATCCTCTGACAGCTGGTCCAGTCCTGTGGCCCTGCCAACAACCAATCCCCAGCCCCACCTTCTGTTCACTCCAGGAGCCAACTCACACACCCTCTGGTCTCTCCAGCATCCAGCTCAGACTTAACAGTTCCCAGTCCATTTCCTGCCACTTAAACCTCCAGACACACACATCCACACAGACTGACTACACTGACCGGGAGAAAGGCATGGCCAGGAAAACAGACAGACATCTATTTACACACAACCAGTCCTTTTCTTCTCCCTTACCCAGCTACTTTCCCATGACTGTTCCTCCCCAAACTGTTGTGATTGCCCCACCTGCCTCCACCTTTAGTTCTTCCCTTAATAAATCCTAATAATGACTCCCACACAGCTGTTGGGCAGTGACCTCCTCCACTCCAGCTTAAAGCACATTTCATATGGAATGCTTGACAGGAGTCAAAGGCTAAAAGGATGAGATGGAGGCTGGTAGTGGCATTACATGGCTGTGCCAGAAATGCCGTTTCCTTTGCAGACAACGTCTGGACCAGGATTCCTGCACTGACACATAGTTTGAATGCAGCATAAGCAGTGCCTGCAGTCACTCAAATGAAAGTATTTTAAAAGTGTGGTTGCGGCTGTCTCAGTTGCAAGTCCATTACCTGTCGAATATAAACCAGACTTAAACAGGTCTAGGAGTGCCTACATAAAGATGCTTAGCATTTTAGGAAAAATAATTTTAACCAACTCCTTGTCTGGAGCTAATGAGAAGGCTTGTCTAGAGGAAGACTCATTTGTTATTCCAATAGTTATATGCTCCTACGTTCTTTGGCCCTCAACATTAACAGGACATCCTGAGAGGGATGGATGATGCTCTCCATGATATACAAATCATTGTCAATACTTCCTTTCTTCTTTTTTTGTTTGTTTGTGGTTTTGTTTTGTTTTGGTTTTGTTCTGGCTTGGCTTTTTGGGGGGAGGGTTGGGTTGCTTTTTAGTTCAGTTTTGTTGTCATTCTTTTTAAGAAGAATTCAGATTTCTAAACAATTCCTTACATCTCATGAAACTGTTGTGCTGCAACAACTAGAAAACTATTATTGTAGGTGAAACTTTAGATCTTGAAAATTTACCATTTCTGATCTGAAAAGCAAAGGGTGACACAAAACCTTGGAAAATTTGCTCTCCCCAAAATCTCATGGCACAGTCCAAAAACTGAACCTTCAAACAAATTAGTCACTTTAATCATAACACAGAAAATGCACTAGCAATTAATTGTTGGAATAAAAATCTATATTCTTTCTTACCTGGCGGATTTCCGAGGTAATAAATCTGGATACGTTTTTGGGTTTTATTACTCTTGTATCTGATGCTTAAAGTATCAACCAAAGTAGGAATACTCTTCAGTTTAATTTCCTGTCAGCAGAAGAGTATTCCCCAAAATACATTTACGGTACAGGATTTTGTGGCAGTTTTAACTGTGCCAAAAATAAGTTTTGCATTGCTTATTCCACAATCCGATACCCTTTGGCTGTGCCCCCCATCTCATCACTGAAAGTTTTGATTCAAATAACCAGTACCATTTTGCATTGTCTAAAACCAGTGACCAAAAATTTTCTGGATAAAGTAAGATCCTCACATACATTTGCCTCGTTATTTCACTGGGCGATGTGAGACCACCATGAAAGTGAAAGGATACTAGGGTCAGGACTGGGGCCACTGCTGACTCTCATCAGTGAGAGGTACAGGTAGCCCTAGTGACTTCTATCTTGGGCACAGGGTAGCTGTGGAAGGGACCATGGCTCCAGTGATGCCTCTTTTTTTCCCCTGTTACACAGAAATAGTAGACAGACAACTATGAAACATCTGGTTCATACCTCAGAAGTAGGCATTCAGAACCCTGGTAAACTTCTTATTTCATTAAAATAAGGTAAGAAGCTAAGTTAACTCTACAAAGCCTCCAAAATAAATCCTATGCTGGCAGAGGAATCATTCACAGGGGATTCATGTGCTTTCCACTGAAAAGATATTGGCTGTTTGCTGTTAGTACACCTTTTATTTTTGATTAAGGAAAGTAATGGCTAAAATTTTCATAGAGTTAATGAGCATATGCAGGGCCAGTATCCTGGGAAAAACAAGCTGGCACACAATTTCTGCCTATTGCCTCACAAAATTTCCTGTCCACTACCACTACATATATTAGCTGCCCCGCTGAGATTTAGGAACAGGCCAGCAAGAAAACTTCCAACAAAAAACGTGTAGTTTCTCAAAGATTTAGGTAACTGAAGACTCAGAGCAAGACCAGAGTCAGGTGGAAGCTAAGGATACTAATTCACAGCCAGGGGAAGAAGATAGGCAAGACCATGACAGTCAGCACTAAGTTTGGTTTCAATTGCTCTGAAGCCAAAGCCTACGTGAAAGCCAAAGCCTAGAAATAAAGTTTCCATCAGGACAAATCTGTCCATGGTATTTCATCTGTTCTCATGCACATCACTCTTCTGTGAGCTTACTAAACTGGCAAAGAGTTATTCTGTTCATTTCTGCTTTGCAAGTAAGAACATTTGGCTTACAGCATGAAAGTTGAGAACCAGGGTAAGCAAGAAGAATTTGCATGGATGTACAGCCAGGAGCAGCACAAGAAGGAGGGAAAGACCATTTACTTTCTTTATTTTGACCAGTTTTGAACACCACAAGAAGCCCATCATCCTCAAAATTCCACCCACATATGAGACAAAGTGAAGAAAACAACACAAAAAATATTCCAATTTGAGCAGATTCTTCCAAGCTAGTACTTCATCTTGCACTGCATATTTACAAATTGAATAAGTAAAATGAGTAAAGAACTATTTATCTTTTCTTCATATCCGGTAAATCTGTAAATAGTTGAAAAAAATTTTTTTGAGAAGTGCGACTGGTCCCACTTTTCCGGGTCTCTGTGGCAGTGTGCAGTCTATGCCAGAAAAAGTAAAGATCTCTGAAAAACCAAACAGGTCACAGCAGATGGATGCACTCCTATTACAACCTGTTCTTCCCAAGCTTGCTTTGAGGCATGGGAGCAAAGTGGTGCGTGCGAGTTGCTTGCCTACAGATAAACAGAAGGTTTCTTTCACTACAGCTAATGCCTCATATTTTCTTGATATGAATATTAAGGATACAGGAATTTACTGGCTCGTCTGAATAAACACCACATGTGCAGCTGTACTAAATATGTCAGCAGTCCACAGAGAAGAGCAGTTTTATTTGTCTGCTCAATACAATGTGTTAGCCACGTATAAATTACATGCAGTCACTATACCTATGTATTACTCAAGGCATAATTTATTACAAGAATCATATAGTCTGTTATGTAATTAAGAATTAAAATAGGTTGATCATATTTAAAAATCATGAATATGCATTCACCCCTATGTATACTGTCTATTAATTAAATATTTGTTCTTACAGGTGTTTGTGATCAGAAAAATCCATGAGCCAGAGTCATCCAGTCAAGAAATGCAGTGATAAAATCGCTGGTGCTTGAGATAAAACAAAGGTGATTCTTACAGACCAGCTCTTCCTGGGGATCTACAGAAGCAATATCCTATAGCTGTAGTTATTATAACATCCATTTATTCTGTCACGTCTCAGTGGCTTGATATACTTGCAGAATCTAGACCTTTTGAATTTCCAGAACAAACCTAAATAGGAAAAAACAAATATAGTTTCATAATTCAGTAGCAATCTTTGTATTCTTTATATATTTATATATTCTTGTAATTTTTTGAGAGAATTGAAAAAATCCTTTCAAAGAGACTGATGCTGTTGAATATGGTCATTATTATCAATAAATTTGTCGATTAAACTGTTAACAATATGCCTGTACCTTTCTGCTGTCATATGCCAGTCATTCAGACAAATTTTGACTTTCTGTGGTCATATATCCAGACAAATACTTAATATAAAAAAAAAAAGCAAACAAACCCAAACTAAATGTTAAGAGCCAGATTTAATCTTGAAATAAGTAGTAGTCAACTACAGATTTTCTTTGCATAGAGACAGAGAGGGCACTTTAAAGAGCATTAGAAGACCTTAGATCTTCCTTCTTCTTCTGTCCAGGCTTACCCTGGAGAAAAACTGTTCTCTTCCCTTGATTAAGAAAAAAATTCTATAAAAGCAGAAGAGTGCACATTCAAAATATACATGATTGTTTTGATACAAGGAGTTTCATGAAGAAATGCAGTCAGAAAAGGACACAGTAGTCAGAGTGTGCCTAGCAGTTTGCAGCTCAGGTAGTACAGACACAACATGGTAAGGAAGAGTGAAAGTGTTTTTCCTTCAGGGAGGTGAGTGCAGAATACACCTTTATCTCCTTCATGGGCACAAAATCTGAAGGCGTCGAGGCCTCGAATTCTGTTCCTGTGTGTCCACTGTGTGAAATCTCACCAGTCTCAGCTTTATAAGGACCTGTGTATTTCAGAATTAATTGCAAGAACCTGGCTCAGGATTGTTCTTCTGTATGTGTGAGAGAGAGCAAATGCAGCAGGTAGTCGGGCTTATTGGTTCAAAAATTCTTTCTTTAGAGATATTCCATAAGCAAGCTGACCTAAATTGGTCCTACCTCAGGCAAGGCATTGGACCAGTTGACATCCAGAAATCTTTTACAGTATGAGTCCTTGGATGGGTCTATGATTCCACAGGGGCTTTTGGAGGGGCAGAAGACTGTAAGGGCCCATTGACCACACTGCCAACATGCAGTCCTGAGGTCCATGAGCAGAGAGAACCTCTCAGAAGGATACCAAGACCAAGTCTGCCTTTCACATGTCCTTCAGAAGATGACATTTGGGTCAAGAAACTGTCCTTGTAAAGCCCATCTCACAACGATAAAGAAAAGGATCTTTTCTGGGAAGTATACTTTGCATGTTCGGAATGAGATGAACACAGAAACCAGGCTGGGATTGTGATAGGCTGGACTGTAACAGTCATCAGCAGATGGAAGAACGGGCACTCACATGAATGCTGCTGCAGCACTTTTAGAGAAAGATTAAATAAGTTGTTCAAAACTATTTAATGGTCAGTAGCAAGGCCAGGCATAGGCAATTATAAAACTAGGAATGATCCAGCTCAAGCATATCAATCACATTTTCTGTTATTCTTTTTATAAAAATTGTTAGTATTATGTTCAATAAAGCTGGAAAAACAATGTCATAATAAGACTTCTGCAAATACTCACAGTAAACATACAGTTTTATTTCAGTAAATCAATAAAAAGTATTTCAAATACTATAAAATGCAACCAAGTTAATCACTTCAGTAAATGCTTGCTGAGCACTCCAGCTTCCCAGTTAACAGATGTGGATGATTAAAAAAAGGAACGGTAACAAAGAATCTATACACACCATACTATGCTGTTACAAGTACTGAATGCAAACTAAAGAACAGTGACTGAAATGGTAGAAGAAGAACAAAGCTCACAAAGGGAAGAAAAAAAGTTGTATTTATTTGACAGGATGAATCCCACAGGCACCCTCAGATGAAACCTGGATCACCTCCCATTTATAAATCTGATTAATTGCCTTCAGAAGGTTTCAAATCCAGCCAAGGATGTGGAGAAGATTCTACATTAGACAAGAATCCAAGTATTTAAACTATTGCAACAGTTGTAGAGCAGCTTTGCAGGCAAACCTATGTTCATTGGAGGTCTATTTTTTTCAAAATGCAGACCCCATGCTATGAAGGACACCTGAGGTGACATTAGCCCATTTAGCTGTAAGGGGCCGATGCCACCAGGCAGGAGTCAGGGCTCTGAGTGCTCTAGGGTCACCTTAATGGCACAGAGCCACCAGATGTGGGGCCTCACCCACAGTCCAGGATGGGGGCTGAGTCTTGCTACTGGGTAGACTTGGGGACATGCAGCTGCAGGAGGTTTGCATCTGACAGGCTGGGACAGCAGGATTTCCCCCAAAAGGAAAGCCAAAAGTTGTCTACCTTCTAGCATACTCCCCAGGAAAGAAAAAGAAAATTGGTGTCTGTGTGTGTGGTGGGTTTTTTTGTTTGGTTGTTCTTTTCTGGTTTTGGTTTGTTTGTTTTCTGTGTGTTGTTTTTTTTTCTCCCAAGCCAAAGATTGTTGCTCTTGTCTTATAATTTCTTTGATCAAAGCATTAGCAAAAAGTTAATGCTTCAAGACATATTTACCAATTCTGTTTCTGATTATTCACTTTTTTTTTTTTAATGAGAAACCTGTTCATAGTTAGTGTCTTAAGAAAGGACTAAGCCCTGATGTGGATAATGACATTCAGATTTGGGGTATAAAAACTTTAGAATAACTGCATTTGACTCTTGGTTTCCTTGTCAAAGGAGCCATTACTCAACATTAATCTTCTGTTCCATTGAGACCTAGATTACATTCCCCAAAGGTTTAGTGATTTAGCTATATGAAAATGTGATATAACTTAATGTTATGTTTTAGAAGTGTTGGTCTACATTGTATTTAATATTCAATCTACAAATAACTGAATATTAGAACAATAATTGGCAGCAGGTTAATGCAGAAAAGAGGGCTTTCAGAAAAGCAAACGTTGTTCTAGTTCCCATGGCACCATTCCCAATACTTGTTTTATACTCCTGAGAGAAAAGAGGAAAGCAGAACAAATGTTAAACCTCCCACACAAAATTCTCAAAGTAATATTATAATTCCCCCTAAGGCTCCAGCCTTGCTGTCAAATTGCTTTTTCTGTCAAGTTTCCAAATTCTTTTATTGAGAAAGGATAATAATTATAATTATCCAAAGTTTAAGCTGGTGATTTTTACTGAAATAGTTAAGCTACAAATTCTTATTGAAAAACCTTGTAGAGTCATTCATTTAATTTGCACGGTATGATTACCACAATGAGACAGTCTCATATATATAGATATATGTGTGTATATATATGCTTGTGTAAATGCATTTTTTGCCTAATTATCACCTTCATGGGAAAATTACTGGTTTGTATCAGCAATCTCAGTAATGATTCATACAAATGATCTCAGTATTGCTTCAAAGAATTATTCACTTGTGCAGATTTTTTTCTTCTGCACTTTCCAGTGATGTTGAACCACTTCTGATGTACTGCCATACCATTTTTCTTATTCACTCAGGGGATTGTCCTTTCCATAATTCCTTGGGCTCAGCAAGAACCTTCCTCAAATGCTCAAGAAATTTGTTTGTTTGTTTGTTTGTTTGTTTAAGATTTCGGTTCAGCCATGTTTATGCCTTTGTGGAGAGGAAATGTTACCAAAGTTCTCTTTATCATATTTTAGTTGCAAATACGTTTTCAATATTGCAGACCTTGGTATTTACAGAAATTAATTTTTAATTTGATGCCCAAGTGGTGGTACCAGAGATCTTTAAACACTGAAATAAGGCCATATAACTTATCTGTTGTACGGCATTGTCAGGAGATACAATGAAGCGATTGAAGAAACAGAAAGCAACAAAAGCTATGCAAGTAAGTTAATAGCTGGAAAGGTACCTTGGTTTCTCTGTGCATGCACGACAATTTTCCTGTTGTCATTTAGTTAGATTCCATTAGAAAGTCAAGTCTTCCCTGTACTAAGTGCAAGAGAAGCATGCAGAGCAGCTCAGATGAGATGCTTTACAGCAGATATGTTAAGCAGATGAAACAGCTGCTTAAAGAAAATCTGCTGCAAGAAAACTCTTTTAGACAGTCAGTCTTTGAACAAATGTCCTTTAAAAACCCTAACTTTGGCACCAAATGTTAAGCAGGGAAATAGTCTCCTGCATCCCTGAGGGACTTAGGCAAAGGACTATACTGAAGTACTCCAAACAGGTGTTTTTCAGAATTAGAACCTGTCGAAGTTTTTGGGGTGCTCCCAAATCATCAACCCTTTATTACTTTAAAGCTGTTTGCCAGAACTCTCTAACCTACAGATAATATTTCACCAGATTTGGTTGCCTCTAACAGCATCCTATAGACAGCTCTTTGCAATCTGAGGAAGATGAGTCCACAGACTCTATCTGAACAGAGTATGTCAGCTGAAGGATAAACCAGTATACACTAGTATCTTCACTAGTGCAGGTTAGTTACAGACTAGACACAGTTTAAAGGCAAGATTATTTTAAAAACCCTCAAAAAACCCAACCAAACTGTCAGATTTATACCAGTAAAATATATTTATGAAAATAATTGCTAGAATTGGAAACAGTTGCAAAAAGTTAAGCAATAACACATCTTACTAAACAGCTAAATATTTGGGTAAATTTCAAAGTCTGTTCTACATTTCATTCAGCTACAAGAGCTGTCAGGATAATATTACAGCCATGAGATCTGGGGCCTACTTTCTTGGACAGACTTGGTCCCCTGGACATTTTTTTTCTAGTGGGAAAGATAAGCATTGTTCCCTTTGTGGTGCACTTCTACTTATGGCAGGTCCCTGCAATTGTGTTTGTGCAGTAAGTATGTTTTAGAATGAGTTTAATCAAAATGTTTAACAAAGTAATTTGATGACTTCCCAGTCCTCTAAAGAAAGCCTGTTCTCCCAGGGTTAGTCTTTACTCTGGGAAAAAAAACTCCAAACAAATAAAAAAAACAAAAACCAGCAAAAACCTCAAATGTTTTGGAAGCAAAATCTCTTACCCGACAGCTCTAGAAGCTGCCAGCACAAGAGGCTGCAATAAACAACCTACTCAGGTGCTCTTCCACAAAAACTGAGTAAAGCCTAAGCACCTTCAAGAGGTCAGCACTTTCGGAAGCCCTGCTGAGAGAGGCCAAGTACTGTGCAGCATAAATGAGCCCTGAATGGATATTCTTTCCTTCCTGGGATTCTCCTTTCCTAGTTACTGTGATTGAGGAGCTACAGTGGACAAGTTCAGGGAAGCTTCAGAGAACCTCTGGCTCATAAATCCTTTCCATGGACCAAGCCCTATCCCAAAGCTTTATAAAATCAAAAGAAGGACCTAAGCCTTGCAGCGATATTCAGAGTGTCTCAATCAGACCGGAGAATCACAGAACACGTTGGGTTGGAAGGGGCCTAGAAAGGTCATCCAGTCCACTTCCCCCAACAGGAGGAGTGACAACATTGATTGGCACTTCTCACCACCAATGTCCTATTTTAAAAGAATGTCCTAATCTTTGAATTATAAAGGGAAATTGAGTAATAGTTATTGTAGCCATTAGCCTCTAACAGTCTGAAATACACATAAAGGTCAGAGCTGCCGCAGTTGGTTTATTTGTATCTATCTGTAATTACAACTCAGTTTTACACTGAAATATAGCAAACTCCTGTCTCTATGTAATGTCAAGATGTTTGAAAAAATGGGGTTCTGCAGTTTTGTTGATAGCAGATGGTCAAAATCAGACAGTCCTGTAATTGAGTGGCCTCAACTGGTGGTTTGCTTTGCGATGCTCATGGTCCTCCCCAGGCTGTGGTGCCCAAATCCTGGTATGACACCAGGACCACATGTTTCCAGGGGGGTTTCAGAAGACGCTGAGCCCTGTTAGAATGAGAAATTGCCAGCCTCAAGCAGCGTTTGCTGTGATGACCCTAAGCGAGGGTGACCTCAGGAGCATGATTTTCCAGCCCCTTTTGAATGGAAGCACAGCTGTGTAGTTTTAGGATGAGGGCCTTCCCTGGGAGCAGAATGATTTTTGACTGCTTCACATCTGGGTTGCTTAGGAGGCTGAGCACCAGCCTAGTGTTATTCCTAGAAGATTATCAATTGGAGTAAGGCAACTGCCCTAATTAATGGTTAATCATTACCTCAGATGGATTAATTTGATGATCATTCTCTCTAGCAGCAAAAACCCTTAAAGATATTTCCAGCTCTTCACTTCTTCCCCAGAGTTGGAACTTCTGGGCAAACTACTGTACAAATATTTCTACGGTTCTAATGATCACAACTTATTTCTGTGCTGTAACAAAAAAAATCTGAGAGAAAGAAAAGTTTCTTGAAAAACAGCATCTCCCCAGTCTAGCTTGCTGAATATTGCTGAGTGCAATACCAAGCCTCTGCTGATTTCCAAAAGTTTGCTTTAAAATCATCATATTGTTCTCAGTGACTGGCCTTGCATCTCCTACCATGAGCTCTCATCCTTTTCTGAACTGAGAATTAAAATGTTCAATGCTGCACAGATAGAGAGCCATGAAGGTAGGATCGTTTGAAATGAGTATTTTTGCAGGTCCAAAGTTTCAGTTATTTAACCTTTAAAATTAACTGTAGAAAAATCACTGTCTTTGCATAATTTCCACTGAATAAATCGGGTAATAAAATCCTTCCCTCTTCAACCTCCTCTACCCCAGTTTTGAAAATCAAGTCATAGGATCTGGATCAGAAATGAACAACTTTCACTGCTTGGAAAAACATTAGTCATGGAAATATCTCATAAAATAAGCTGTGCTCAGTTTGGCAAAGTCTATATGTGCTTTTTCCAAGAAAAAGAAAAAAGATTTTACTTTTCTATTTCAGGATTACTTAGCTGTTCTAAAATCCCAGACTTTAATGTGCTTACGCTGAAAGTCTTTGCATTCAACAGGCTCAATATTTCATCATCTGTGCTTATAGTGACCTAGATCCCAGATACTTTTCTAAACCCACCAGCCAGTGGATGAGATGGTAAAAGTACACTACAAATTAACTTCTGCTGTAGCATAGAGAACTCACTGCTTTTCATCTTTGGATCAAATTCTGCAACAGTTTCCTCTTATTAGGCAAAACATTTTAAATTCCGGAATTTTTCTGTAAGGCCAAGCAGAGAAATTCTATGGTGTTACATTATATTACAGTTGACATTACATCTTGAAGAGGGATTTTTCCACTGTGGCAAAGTCTTGCTCGTTATGGCTTTTGAAACTTTCAGTCACCATTCCCCTTCTCACGTGACTTTCTAAATCTCGAAGATTCATTTTTGCCATCTAGTGGCTTTGAGAAGAATTAAAAGAAACATGCAAAGGACAAATTTGAAAATTATTGTTTGTGATAAAAGATTGCAGTTTTGATTCATGGTTATATTTGAAAAAATTAGTCATAGCTGGAAAAGAGGACTATTCCCTCCACTTAACCATTAACCAAACATTGAAAGAAAGCAGAGGATTAATGTGTGGCCACTGAGACTTCTGTGAAAAGAACAGCTGAGGTTACTGCATTGGAGTGTGGGATGGAGTTGCACTGACTGCAGGAAGAGGTTACTCGGAGGACGACTCATATCCAGCGTGTCTTTTCTGAGAGCAGTCCTGGAAATCTGTAAGACAATCCAAGCAGAACTCTCTTCTACTGCCCACCTCCCTTTTACTTTTGGGGGGTGGATATGGAATAATATGTAACAAGTTATTTTCAAAAGTAATATAATGAACAGACAGGCTTAACAGAGAGGTTCTTTTTTACATACAAATAGGTGCCGTAAAAAAAATTTAATAGAACTTGACAAATTCCATTCAAATTTTTAATGTGCAGTGTACAGTGTTCATTAATAACTGTAACTCAGGATCAAAATATTTAATTTTATGGATGTATAATATAACGTTGATTTAAAAGATACAAATAAAGAAGCAACAAAATGCACTACCACTTAAGTATTTCAACACCAACAGCTAGGACACATACCTGAACTGGATATAACCAACTTAAATTTCTCAATTTTCTCTTAAAAAAGCTATTCTGGAAACTCCTTTAACATTCAGAATCACAGAATGGTTTGGCTTGGGACCTTAAAGATCATCTAAGTTCCAATTTCCACCACTTCCATGGGCAGGGCACTTCCGACAAGACCAGGTTGCTCAGAGCCTCATCCACCCTGGGCTTTAACACTTCCAGGGCTGGGGCATCCACAGCTTCCCTGGGCAATCTGTGCCAGTGCCTCACCACCCTCACAGCAAAAAATTTCTTTCAAATATCTAATCTAAACCTACCCTCTTTCAGTTTAAAATTGTTCCCTCTTGTCCTATTATTACACACCCCTGTAAAAATCCCTGTCCCTCTTCTTTATAAAACAAAACCAAGCCAAATTTGCATTTTAAAGAACCTTTCTCACATATTGTAGTTATATTTCATGGAGAAAACATGGCCCACTCTGGTTCATGTCCTTTCAAAAACATAAACACGCCCCTTCCCCCAATTTTACAAAATACAATTACATGATCTCCTGATCTTAAATTTTTGAATCTGATGTAATTAAAAACCATAGTAATTGGTATTAAATTTCAAGATAAAGAGATGTCAATATGAAAGATCTTGTCTGTCACTGAGCAGTTTGAATTCTTCTTCCCAGTTTCATGCTTGTTTTTTCAGAAGCAATAATAAATACCGCATTTATGGAAGAAGTATCAGATCCAAAGACTGAATTACTATTGCTATTAAAAATACAAAAAGAAAACAGAAATACAAAAACTGATTCATGGATAGGAAGTTAGTGATTGAGAAACAAGGAACAGAAGCGCGCCAATTTTAGTGACTGCAAAAGATAGAAACCAACTTAAACCAAAAACTTTTTACAATCCCTTTATTGACATTTGAAAGAGAGGTTTTGAAAAATATGCTGTGAACTTCTTAAATTGTTTACTAATGAATATTTTGAAAAACCAGATGAGGCATTCCAGGTTTTTTAAGGTGCTGACAAATTTATTTTACAAATGCATAAAAGTAGCACAACTTGTATGAAAACTATAACAATACAATCAACTACAAAACAGCAGAGTATCACACACAGTCTGCAAGATTTCTTTTTTCTTCGAATTGTTTGTCTACTGCAAGTGAAAGAGCCCGAAGGAAAGTTGTCATAGTAACACTGGGGGACTGAAAATAAGAGAACATTTTGTTAAACACACTACATCAATAGGCAGACATAATATTTTACATACAAATCACAACATTTAAAAAAGAAATATTTTAATTTCATGTAACAAAAATTTCAAAATGCTATAAACCAAACTGCAAGCTTATTTTAAATCAGCTAGCATTAGCAAAGTCAGAGTCAACCTGTGCAAAGTCTGCAGTCACAATAACTGTAGATTTGCCTAAAAAGAGGTTTTTAACGAATTATTATTTATAAAGTGGCAGAGGTTGGGGTTTTTTTTCAGCAAGAAATTATAAGAGCACCAATATCAATGTTCAATAATTTAATTAAAAGTAGAATGCTCTTGGGCAGGTCAATCCCACCTGTCTTCTTCAATCCCATTCTAAATTATGGGCAGCACATAATTGTTTCAGTCTACAAAGCTGCAGAAACAAGATGCAACTTAGATTAAAAGGGAGGTTTGGACCAATCTTTCACTTCGGGCAGTGTTCAAATGTCTTCCTGCCTGTCTCAAAACCAACCAGAAATATAATGAACAGAATAAACTCACTTGACTACAATAAACTTACTTGAACATAAAGTGCATGCGCTAGGAAAGGAAGCTTTCTCAGGACCCGGCCACCAAGACCTTCACTTTTTCTATGGTAAAACAGAGAAAAGTGCTGCTCAAATGCTAAATATCCACTCTTAAAAGAAGGCCTTTCTTATTTCTGTGTTTCTCCATAAAGCTGCTCCAAAAAAACCTCAGATGACAATGCAGCAGGCCACTTACAGCTCTTTTTGCAGGAGCAGGGAGTGAACAGACAAATTCTGCTTATGGGAGGCTACACAGCGTAGCACAGAAAAGGCAGCAAGGTACAGAAACAGCAGAGGCCCAGCTGCCTGCCAGCGCTTACATCAGGCCCTTCACATCATTGTGCCAGTCTTATGAATTTGGGGGAATGTCTACACTGAAACAGCACGGTACAAACACAATCACTTTTGAAAGGACTGGGAAAAAAACTGGCTTGAAGGCTGGACCTTATGGGTACTGCCTGTCTCCTTCCACCCACCTTTTACACACAGTTTCCTTCACCTCACCCACTTGGTATATGTTTGCATCTTCTCCAAGCATCACTCTGTGTATGTAAAATGCAAACCTCTGTGCCTGGAAAAACTTACTTGCTTTTACTTCACTCCTCACTGTTTAAGACTGCATACTTCAGGAACAGAAAATAATCCACACTTTCCTGACTTTATGAATATTATTTTGTTCCATAGGGACCAGCACTTACGAAAAAAACATTGCTTGATATTGTGAATATCATTTTTATTGTTCCAAGAACTGTTACGCTGCAGTGAAAGACCATTTGCTCTACCAGCATACTCTGCAAGCCACAACACCGTCCATTTATACTTCACTCCTTTCCTACTTGTTTCTGTCCACTTCATGTATCCACTCCATGTATCTCCATGCTAAATACTGATCTAGCAGATGGCGAGGCACTTCAGCACACCTTCTTAGCGGGACCTAAGGCTCATGCTATTTCTGCTAAACTGCATTACAATTCCCACCATCCACTGAAACCTCAGGCTAATCCAGCCAGCAACTTGTCAAGAGCACTTCAAATGGCAGAGCACAAACCAGAAGCAGTACTAGGCCAAGCCAGATCTGAGACAAAGAAATGTTAGCAAATTGTGATTGCTTCCACTTTTTGTCCCCTGAGGGTTTTTGCACTATCCCAAACAGAAAAAAAATTGAGTTGTTTCAGATCTCTGGTTGCTAGGAAATTTGGTTACTTTTATACATCATTCCACAACTCAATATATATATATGAAAAAAGTAGAAATCCAGAATCTTACCTCGAGATTTCTTTTAGTACAAGGCTTAACTTTGACACATTATTTTCTATGAAGCCAATCATTTCGAGCTCTCTGAGTGTCAGAAGCTGCTGTCGAGGATATATTATTTGACACTAGAAATGAGAGTTACACAGTGTTGTATGAAAAACAAATGCATTCAAAATTAAATTCTACAGTAAGAGTGGAAATACAGAAAAGGAATGAAATTTATTTATTTTTGTGACTTAGGAACTATGATTAAAATGTCAAATTTACTAAAATACAACATTTTACAGTTTTGCTTTCAAGCATTACCTTCATCAGTTCTTCTAGGCAAGAAAGATATATTCTAAATATTGCTGCAGTCGATGGAGGTCCAATATATTGTTTTATGTCAGCCCTGTCTACAAAGGCCATGTCAATTTTCTCCGTAATATTTGAGGTTGTCAGGATAACTACATTGGGATACCTTCAAGACAAAAACAGATTTTTAGGTCACATGTAAAAGATTTATCTCCTTTTGTGACTGGCAAGTTGAGACCTTCCTTCTTATGATTTGAATCATTTTATGCAATAAGCTGTCACATCACTCTTGTCCATCAGGAATTACATTAAGTGAACTGAAGCTCTTGGCCAGTTATCATCAGACTATTTCAATGCATAGTATCTTTCCTCCCGCTGTTTCTCAAGGGTCCATAGTTCCTCTAACCCTATTTCACAGGAGATACATATTAACTATCTAGAACCTACTGGCATAGCCTCTGACACACACACACAAAAAAATCATGAAAAGAAGAATCATAAATTTGAACCTTTAATCAACATGTTTTCCATTTCAATTTTGATGTCTGTTCTCCAAGCAGACATCATGATGATCTGTCATTTTTCTCTCTGTATCTTTAAGGGAAGCATACTGTCCACAGATTTGATTGTCCACCCAGGTATGTGTAAAATATTCTGCTGGATGACTCCCATTTCTTTTCAAAACTAGCATCATTAACAAAGAATAGTTCACTAACCAATCTGGTTTAGTATTCCAAGTAGGAATTGAAATTTAGCAGGAACAGGGATACTGAAATTATCAATTATCTTTTGCTGTTGCAAACAAAGTATGCAAACAATACCTTTTAATCTGGTCTATTTGTGTCAGTACAGCATTCACCACACGAATAGCATCTGAAGGCTCTGTGCCTGCCTTGAAGGCACTGCGAGCTGCTGTGAGGCTTTCCACCTACAAAAATCCAAACCAATCAACCAAAACAACAACAACAAAATCACCAAACACCAAAAAACCCCAGAAGATCGCACTTTTGGAGTCCTGGCAGCAAACAGGTAACCCATGCAATACACCTTCAGATCCCTGTACCTGCTACCTAAAACCTCATCTTCAAAATCTTTTGTTAAGTAGGAATTTCCAAGGAGAAAGAGCATGTCAAGGAAGCAAAGTGTAGTGAGGGAAATTCCTATTTAGACAGCAGAATGGAGGCTGGTTTTAATTTCAAATTTCGGAGGTGGAGGGAATGGGACACACCACCAGAATAATGAATAGGATGAATTTCGAGTGAGCTTCCCCACAGGAACTCCAATATGACAAAGCTAATAAGGTACATATGAGTTGCTTATGTATGCAAGTTTGAAGAAAATCTAACAGCAACAAACTGAACCATGTTAATGTTTTTTAGAGCTTTACAACAAATGGAAGAATGCGAATAATACAAATCTGTGCTACT
Organism: Machaerirhynchus nigripectus; assembly: GCA_013397975.1. Classification (NCBI taxonomy): domain Eukaryota; kingdom Metazoa; phylum Chordata; class Aves; order Passeriformes; family Dicruridae; genus Machaerirhynchus; species Machaerirhynchus nigripectus. Next base: position 35,892 of record VZRQ01003528.1, on the reverse strand, counting down.
TTGAAGTTTAAAACAATATTCCATTTGTCAACATACAGCAGCAAGGGAAATTCCACCAAGAAAGGTTTCAAGTCATTTTCAGCTGGAATTTGCCTGCTAAGTCATACTACGTTCTTTCCAAACCTCTCAAATTTGTAGCAGTCAAGACTAAAATTCACTCATCTGCACAGTCATGTAGCTTACAAAATAGCATAAATGTGCGTTTACTGTTCTTTACGAATGAGCGCTCTTGCAGCTCCTTCCCATCAATTTCCTTTCTTCTAAATTCTATGTGCAACAACGCTACTGGAATCATACCTCATCAATCAGTACAAATACAAGAGCATCTCTGTCATCAACTAACTCCTGGATCTTCTGGAACATCTTGGTCACAAGCTTGCCACTCTAGGAAGACACCATATGCATACGTTTAACTATTTCCTTACCACACAACTTTCTAAGGCTTTTAATATTTAAAGGTATAAGTACCTGGGTTTTAAAACAACTTTCTAATACAACTTCTCTTTAAGCATTCTCAAACACATTAATTATTCTGAGCAATCTCTCCTGCACATACTTAGGAAAAAAGCTCAACAGAATAATTACAGTGTAATTTCTAAAACACAAAGTTCATTTTATCAGCTACATCAATACATACCTCAGAAAACCATTTAGAGAAAAGGCTATGGCTGTTTATCTCAATTAACTGTCCATACCTATACCTGAAGTATGAAGAGAAAAAGAAGTATCAACTCAACTGTTAATAAAAATCAGTGATATCCTTAACTTCTATAAGTCTCATTCCTGACATTCTGACCCTGGAATTCTGTGAATTAGTACTTTAAATTACTTACCTTTCAAAACATAATATATGTTTTATCGGTATTATTTTTGTTGCTGGAAATTGTCACATTGCTGAAAATGTCACTAGATTTCTGTATATTAAATTGTTCTTAGAATTTCTTCATTAGAACAGGGTAAGTAGCAGTTACCATGATAATTGCCTCATTCTTCTCTTTGTGTAAGATTTTCTTCAGTATATCAAGAAGTGACAAAGTATCTCAACCACACATTACACAGCCCACGATTTTCACCCACTCAGCTTGGGCTAGAGTCAGATCATGCCAATAGTTACACATTATTTATGCTACACCTTGTATTTCATATAACATTTATTTTTTTATATAAATTTATTTAGGTGCTATGAACTTTTAGGCTAATTCTTATTACCTGTCTGATACATAAACTGACCTCTGTAGATTGAGGCATTCAGACAATCCAAGTACAAAAGAAATTAGTTTAGAAATTGCTACCTATTAAAACCAGGCTCTATCAAACATGAAGATAAAAAACGAAAAATACTCTTTGATACTTTGCCCTTTAATATTCATTGATATAGAATGTGAGCAAAAAGTTCTGTACTGCCACTGGGATTTCTTTTACACACCTGGTCACAAATAATTACACATTTTAAAAGGCATTGAAATATCCTAATCAGTCTAGCAGATCAATTTTATTCCTAGCCTGGTGCTCTACAAAACAGAAGACATACTAGTACTAGGTACAAGTTACTTGAAATCAAATATGAAATATATTTGGGCTAGTAAAAAAGAACAACTAAGTATAGTAAGCTCAAGTGAAAAATTTCCAAAAATTTATCACCTGTGTGACAGTCGAATTGTCAGTTTCTGAGCCAATGCTTTACAGAGAGAAGTCTTCCCAGTTCCAGGAGGGCCTGGTTTGAAATCAGATCCATACATTACACAGAGTCTGCATGAGACTGTTAATGACATCTAACAGCTTTTTAACGACTCTATTTCATTACAGCACTAATTGTAGAGTAAAAACACAGCAGACAATGATTGTGTACACCAGAGTATTTTGAGAAAGTTGCTTACTTGACTGCAATCTCAGAGCTGATGTTTGATTTTATACACTTTTCAATTATTAGTGTAGTGTAAGAGTTTGTATGCAGACACTGTAAAGTTAAAACACTCAACTGCCAGAGAAGCAAAGTGTATCACCCCAGCAGAGCTAATGTTTATCAGCATTCTCTAGAATCAGTGCTATGCTTAAACTTGTATCTTCCTGAAACAGTCTTCTAAAACAGAAACATACCATTATCAGTTTGATCAGCTGTCCACTTTCCCAGAAATTTCTTCCTTGTGGCAACCCAGATCATCTTGGGAACTATACTCTGGGACAAACCTTTTGTATCTGACTTAATACCCCATGGAAGAGTCACAAAGACTTTCACCAAACAGTTAAGTACAAGCACAGTTAACAGAGCACGAGTCTGAAATAAAGTCTTTCAAACAAAAACATCCTGAAGCTTCTAAATTGACATCATAACCTAAGTACAACCAACAAATATTTCCACTATGACCTTTTATTTTTGAATACCATGATGACAAAATCAATACAAGACGCATTTTGCAAGAAAACTGATTCAGTTGATGCTAATCTCATTTGTGGTATAAACTCCACAGTAAGCTAGGACTGAGTGAAAATTTCAGCTTCACTGAAATAAGCGTAACTAAACTAGCAAGAGCTGGCAACAGAACACAGTGTCAACAACACAACACACAGATTGATTTCCCAGTTTCCTCAAAGTTTTTATAAAGCTCTATCTAACAAAATATTTAGTACTGAGATAGAAATTTAACTAAGATATGCCTCCTAATATCTTCAGTATCTGCACTATTTTTGGTCTTTATGTAAAAAATGCAACAATATAACTTAAAAATTAAAATTAAGAAATCCACAGTTGTCACCCCACTGTAAACTTTAGAATTTAAATTCATGCAAAACATAGTACATGCGAACATTGATTTGACTCTGACTCTCATTGACTCTCATTTCATCTAAATTTGTACTATTGAGGGAATACTTTTCTGCTGTTTTCGTATCACCTCATTTCACTACACAGGACTGCAACACAAGTCTTTCCAGAAGGAAAGTATAAACAGATGGCAAATTAATCTACTCGGTTTAAAACAGATCATTTTTACCATGCAGCAGAACAACTCTGTTCCATGAGATCAGGTTACTGTCAACATTTTTGTCGGAAAATAATAATGTTGTCGTCACATAATCGAGTAACTAATTGAAGAGGAGAAAATGAAAGACACAAATTAGAGACATAACAGCAAATACAACTACAAATAGAATCAATTTCTAATGATGTCTATTTTGTACTCATAACAACAACAAAGAAAGAGCTCATGTCTTTTAGTCATAGGCAAATTTATTTCTGCAAAGGACAGGAATTAATTTCTGTCCTGCCCTCAAGAATAAGAATAGTACTCAGCACAAATGGGGTTTGGGAACTTCTAAATGAATAAATTAAATGCTTTAAGGAAAGGGAATTGATTTCATTTTCCATCGTCCCATGTACTGTGTATCTATAAAACACGTGCCCAAGCACAGAGAGTCAAAGACTCAAACTCTGGGTCCTGTTTGATGTTGTACAGCTATACATTTGTTCAGTTTGCTGTAGTCAGTCCACCAAGCAAAGCATTTCCTGTCACATTTTACTTCTTTTACTGAAGCATTTGTATCAGCTGTTGCAAGGAATTTGTAGATTATCCATCCTTCCAAATAAGGGAAGTTGCATGCATTTTCTGGAATACTTGCTTCTAAAAATACTGCAGCTTCACTTTAGATTTATCTAGAGTTAGGAAGTAGAGAACTCCTTCAACAAAATGAATTCAACAACTTCAGGTGTGACTCTGTAGTGACTTTTACCTATAATAACATGTGATACCACATTATCTTCTGTTGCTCTTACCTGTAACCAGCTTTTGATCCCTATGTGTTAATGGGACAGTACAATGGTGCTCCTGCAATATCTCATGCTAGACATGGAGTAATCACACAACAGCAGAAACAACTGAACTTCATCCACATATTTTTCAAAATTCTATCGACACTGTACTATTTTGAAAATTCACAGCAACCATTTCAGAGCCCATAGAACCCAACCATGCTCACACATTTCCATGGCTTAAAAAAAGATTTAACACAATTTTACAGAAGTAGTTCTAGTTTTAGTCATTAAAAGCAATAACTTCTTTCTACCCATATACACTTACACTCAATAGTGACCAGCTTGCTGTTATTTAGTCCACCATCAAGTCTAATTAAATAGTCTTGTCATTTCACAGATGATTTGGAAAGCTGTTCCATAAATTCGACAAATGTGGATGTATTAATTGATATTTATCTTATAAATTAAGAAGTACAATCACTGGAATGTTTTGCTTTTCTATATTTGGTTATAAAGGCTTAAGTGAGAAGACTGTATCTATGGTATTACAAATAAGCTAATGAATTAATTATTTGTGTCCAAGAACTTCAGTTAGGAGCTGAATTGAACTATTTGTGGGTTTTATTTGTATCACAATTACTAAATTTCAGGTTACAGTACTACCATTCTACAAGCTCTGGCAGTTACCATCACAACCTCTGATGAATGCACAGAATCTTTAAGCTAGAAAATCACCCTATGGAACTGTTTTGTTTCTTTCCAATGTCTTACCAGCATTCAAGTGGCAGGGCACTCGGCTCTGGTCAAATCATTGAATACGCATTTGCATGAACAGTAACAGTGCTGCCTGACATTACTGCCAAGCCCATTAACTGTTTAGCTACTGCCAGAAACAAAGTTAAACTCCCATTCCCTTCTGCCCAGCCTCCACCCGTAGCTCCATGGGATGCAGCAAACTTCAAACAGGCTTCATTTCAGCTTTTATTTCTCCTCAAGCAGTCTTAATTGTTATTCATTTCCAACTTACGTTTGATTTTACTTCAGTGTCATAAATAAGACTTTCCCAAAGGCCATGGAATTCAGCTGCAAAAGCAATATATTATATAACTGTTTAGGACAAATCAGTCTGGAAACTTGTAACTCATCACTATAGCACAAAACAGTTCTCAAACTATGCTCAACTAAAATGAAGAATTAAGAACAGATATACGAAAACAAGTAGGGCATCTGTGGGAAAAAAAAAGAGTTATTTTTCTCAAAATGCAAACACCACTTTCTAACAGACAAATTCAGCAGATTCCCAGCTTCTATTTCCTCAACTAATTGTGATGAGAAATTAATGTTAATTTCTTTCATGAAATGAAGAATATCGTTCCTTCCATCCTTAAGTAGAGGATGGACTTACATTTCACTAAGAGAGCAATGAAAAGTTGTGGTAGGAGGAGGGTTCTAAGACAAATTCATTATTCAACTTCGCTTTTCTTTTTTTAAACATCAAGATGTAGAGGACAAAAAAAAGGCATGTAGCAAAATAATGCACAAAAAACTAAAGTTGTCATTTCAGTATCATTCATTCCTAGCTGTTGGCTTTTAACTTTCAGCAAAGAAAAGCAAAAAAGACTGAACAACTATAAACCACAAAATTGTGGCAATAATGTCAATGTATCAGATCTAATTCTTCCTGAAAACAAATGTAATGGGTAGTTAGGCATTTCACAACGCAGAAAGAGTAGGAAATGTTTCAGAATTACTGTCTCTCTAAGCTCAAGCTCACACCTGTGCTTCTTCTTTCTGGCAGAGAATCCAACTTCCCCAAGCACAAGACAATAACAGGCAGGTCTTGCTCTATCACAGAGGAAAGCCTTATTTTTCCTCTCCAGAAGGCAAGGACTAAATCACTTTACTTTGTTTGTCTGTTTCATATATAAGAGCAGTACTGTCTTGGGGACTGGAAGCCAGCAGTGGACTCTGGAAAACGAGTATTTAAAGTGATGAGTGTCTTGTGGGTCTTCAAGTTAAATAAAACTTGGAATGCAACCACCAGGGTTAAAAACTTGCATGCTTCTGATTATGACTATGTGTTTTAGACCACAAGACCAGTTATTTCCACACATCCACAAGTATTACAGAAGTAAATGATGTGTTTTGGAATCACCTGCAGCAGTTCAGTCAAAACCACAAAGTCCAAATGTATTTGTTCCATAAAGAAAAATGTCCAAACATATTTGTTCTGTAGACAAACAATAAATAAAAATAATACCTTTACCGGGTAACTATAAACACTTTTAGCCTTCACAATATTTTCTTTCATTGCTCTAGAGCTTCCAGAAATGTTACACAGGTACCTGCTGGTAGCACCCAGTGGTGAGCTGCAGTGATATCCTCATTCTCTTCTTCCAGGTTTTCAGAGGTTGGTCCTTCTTCATTCAGATGAAAAATATGAAGAGAAAGAGTGCTTTTGCTCAGGTCAATAGGCTAGAATGAACATAAAAAGACTTGTAATGTGTCATATTTCTCATTCAAAGCTAGTTGAACAAAAGAAAGTTACAGTTCTCAGCTGGCATTTATCTCTGAAGCCTACTACCTCTGTTCCAGACCTTACTAAGTGGTATAAAAAAATTTAGCCACCTTTTCCTAGTTATACTACTCAGCCTAAGAAGAGATACTACATCATCCTATTCCTTGTCTTGCTTATGCCTTTGGGGTACCACCAGTCTACCTACAACCAGTTCAGGGGCACATGAACAGAGCTGCACATTCTTGACAGGGAATACCTGTCTGTCCTTCAGTTTCAGCTCCGTATCCACAATCGACACAGACTGCACGTTGTTCTTAAGGAAAGCGTCGTCAAACTCTGTCCACTTGTAATCACCAAACACAATGCTGTGTCTGTTCAACAGCTTTAAGACACTCATACTAATATCTTCTTTCTTGGCCGCACTAACAAGAAAGAAACACCATTACTTTATGCCATTGACATTTACAAGGAAATTTAAATTAGTGTTGGAATACATTATTTCATACACAAGGTCTTCATGGAAAACAGCTTCTACCTCACACACACCAAAAAACCCAACCAACATAAAAAACCCCCAAACCCACTCCACCCTCCTCCAACAATGTGCAGGAAAAAAGAACCTGTCAGATTCAGTCTGTTTGTAAACGCAACAAGCTTGATACTTGTTTTTAATTTGTGCATTAAAAGCACAATCCAAATAATACTACTTGCTCTATTTGAGGTCATATCAGGGGATACTGAATGAGACAGCTAGAAGACTTCAAGAATGAAAAGCAGTTATGCAATCTGTGTTTCAGTACGAAAACCAGAAAAACTCAGAGCCAAGCTACAGACTGAATTTGGTAAACTTAGCTTGGAAGCTGCATTATACTTTCAGGACAGCTGAAATGTCAGGATGGGGACATAATATAAGGAGAATTCCAGACAAGACAAAAACTACAGGAAAAGGAATACTATTTGAAGATTTAACTTAATTTTGCAATTTCAAACATCTATAACCAGTGCAAATTCTCAGTTCTCTGTTAAGGCTGGCAAAAATAGCACAGTGGATATTTTACACCTTGACTTTCCTAACACCTTGGACACGCTCTCCTGTATCATCCAGATATCCAAAGTGTTAAGATAAAAACTGGATAAATGGACAAAGTGGGTTGGACTGTCCAGCTCAGAGGGCTGTGATTAGTACAAAGCTTAAGCAGAGCTGTCAGTAACTCAGGTAGAGAAAGGCAGTGTGTTGCTGTTAGCATTGGGACCAGCACTGTTTTTGCTATCCTTGTTTAAACCCTTGACAATGGGATGGAAAGTAACTGAATCAAGTTTATGGATAACACCAAAGCAAGGAGAGCTGTCAGTATTCTGGAGGGCAGGGCTGCCGTTCAGAGGGACCTCTGCAGGTCGGCAGTATGGTTTGACTGGAAAATTTTGACGTTCAACAAAGGTAAACATGAAATCTTAGCCCTCCATCCAATGCCCAGATAACAGAACAGATCAGAGTCCAAGTGGATGAAATGCAGTTTTGCAGAAAAGGGCCCAGGGGTACTGGTGGACAAGCTGGCAGTAAGTCAGCAGTTTGCCCCTGCTACACATGAGGACAACCTTATTTTAGGCTGTGCTACCAAGATTGCAGATGTTAGGGAAAGCAACTGTTTCCATTTGCTGGCTTTGTAAGACCACATCTGGAGTACTATGTGCAGTTGTGAGCTCCAACAGAGAAGAGACAAGGATAAACTGGGGCAAACCCAGAACGTGGCCACCAACCCAGAACGTGGCCACCAACTTGATTATGAGACTGGATGACATGACACACAAGATGAAACTGAGAGAAGTGTATTTGCTCAATCTTAGGAAAAGAGACAGGTGTGGAAACTCCTGGGAGAGCACAGAGAAGGCAGAGCTGGGTGCTGCGGGCTCTCGTAGGCGCGCAGGACGAGGCCGAGAGGAAACAGGCAAAAGTCGCAGCAAGTAACGCTCTGATCAGAGACCTGCTCGACTTCTGGTGAACTTCCACATGGATCTGAACGCTGTCACACACGTTTGGGAGTGCTTGCTTCAAGTCTCCAGCGGCGTCATCCATCTTTCTCGCTCCTAGGGGAAAAGCGATACCGAAGAGAAGAGACTTCCAGCGACTGCTAAACGCTCACGGCACGGACAGCCCTTTCCCGGTGCCCCGTCCCCGTGCACGCCGCCCACCGCAAGGACCGGGTATGTGACCGGGACCAGGATGGAGATCGGCACTTCCCTCCCTCAGGAGATGGCGACGACAGCCTCGGGACACGCCGCGAGCGCAGTCGCGCGTACGGGAGGGCGGGCTGCTCCCGCCTCAGCGCCGGGGACAGGGAATCACCTCAGGGCAGGCACGGCCTCGGGAGCGACGCGCCGGAGCGGCGGGAAAAGCGCGGGCGAGCCTGAGGCACAGGGCACCCACTGCGGCTGCCGCTGTTTGTAAAGGGCGCGCTGGGCGAGGCAGGGCCGGCCCCTCACCCGGATCTTCCTCCGCGGCGGGAGGGAGGGGCCGCCCACCCAGCGCTTCCGGCGGGGCCGGCTGCGGCTCCGCCATGGGAAAGAAGCACAAAAAGCACAAAGCCGAGAAGGCAGAATGGCGCTCGACCTCTGCCACCGCCTACAGCGGTAAGGGCCGAGAGGGCCTCTTTGTACCCGGGACGAACCCGCCCCTTCCCCCGGCGCGGCTGTCGGCGGGGCCCGGCGTCCCTGCGCGGACTGGGGGGCCTCGGCAGAGACCCTGCTCCAAGTGCCGGAGCTGCCGGCGGCGGGGGCGGCCCGAGGAACGCGGGGCGGGCGGTGGGGTGTGAGCCCGAGCGTCTCCGTGCTTCCCACAGCTGCTCCTGAAGGGATCCGGTCGCTGCGGTGTTTGAGTGATGCTTAATTTCACCTTGTTCTGCAAGGATCTTGCGACGTTTTCAGGGGAGGCCGTAGAGTCAGTTTCTTACGTCTTGCAGGTTTGTGGAACATCACAGCCTAAGACGTGCTGAAGGACTGTTTGTTAGCTTGGATTTGTTAGTCTTAGCTATTGTTCTTTCCAAATGCAGTGTGTATATTTTTGACTTCCAGCGAATTCTTATAAATGATAGTTCTAGATGAAGTTTTGGAGCTGGGGTTGTTTAGCCTGGAGAAAAGGAGGCTCAGGGAAGACCTTATCACGCTGCAGCTGCCTGAAAGGAGGGTGTAGCCAGGTGGGGGTCGGTCTCTTCTCCCAGGCAAACACTGACAGAACGAGAGGACATGGCCTCAAGCTGCACTTGGGGAAATTCAAGTTGGACACTGGGAAGAATTTCTTTACAGAAAGGATGATGGTTATATATTAGAGTGGGCTGCTCAGGAAAGTGGTGGAGTTACTGTCCCTAGAGGTGTTTAGAAAAAGACTGGGTGTGGCACTTAGTGCCGTGGTTTAGTTGACATGGTAGTATTTGGTCATACATTGGACTCAATCTCAGAGGTCTTTTCCAGCCTAATGGAGTCTGATTCTGTAATTGCTGTGTGCTATTAGCTCCCTGTGCGTTTTTAAATTTTGTTTATTTTTTTTTAATTTTTAGATTATGTGGATAAGCCTTTGGAAAAACCCTTAAAGCTGGTTCTTAAAGTTGGAGGCAGTGAAGTGACTGAACTCTCTGGGTCAGGGCATGATTCTAGTTACTATGATGATAGATCAGATCATGAGCGAGAACGACATAAAGAAAAGAAGAAAAAAAAGAAGAAAAAGTCAGAGAAGGAAAAAGAAAAGCATCTAGATGATGAGGAAAGAAGAAAGAGAAAGGTAAGATGAGATTTTTAGAATTCAGACACACCAGGCTTCATGATTGCTTATCAGGTCTAAAATCTGGTGCAGAGCTTTGTTTGTTTGTTTAAATCACTGTTGCAAGAAGCTTACTGTCTGGAGATAGCACTTCAGAAATGTAGAAAACCCATGTGTGTGAGTTGGTGTACCTTCGCCATTTAAAGGAGATACCCTTGTGGTGATTTGAACAAAGTGAAAGCTTCCTTCTTGTAACTTTTTGTTTCTCTTATTTATTTGCCTTGAATGAATGCTTCTGTTTTTCAGTTGGATGTTTTGTGTTTTAGCCAGGTCACAAATGTCTTTTTGTACCCTTTTAGGAAAGGTATTTTAAACTTTTCAAATAAATCTAGGCTGTGTTTATCTTCTTGAGGTATGCCAAGTTACTGGACATTGAAATTGATATGTTTACTCAAAAACAGCGTCTGATCTCTTGAGTACTGTGGTACATTACTTTGGTTGGCCCTTGGAATAACCTGTGTGCTAGGCTTTGTGGCTTTTAGTAGCAAATAGTGTGGTCACCTTAGTTGTCTGTGTTGAACATTGAGGAGTTTGATTGACAGCAGCAATAAGGCATTGACAGCACAGTTAACTGTACCATGTAATTTTAATAGTATTTCTTCCATGTAGTAATGATTCTCTGACATTTCTGCTTTTTTAATTCCTTCCTGTCATGTAGTTTTACTATTCTCGTATAATAATTTTTTGGTGCTACTTTGTGCGCGTTTGTAGCTAACATCTGTCGCTTCTAAGTAATACAAGCCTAACAAAAAAAAAAACAACTGGAAGTGACAGATCTCATAGGGTTGTTCAGAAGCTCTCGAATACAGCACAGATAGTGTACAGTTTTCTTAGTAGAAATGTTTCAGGCTGGGACTTGAAATGTAGCAAAACCAACTGTCCTTCGTACAAGATTTTGCAGTATCAATTGCCTTTACTGAGTTGTGGGGTGGGTGTTTGGATTTTTTTCTCCAGTACTTCATTGTTAATACATTCAAAATAAGCTGATGGATAACTAAGTAACAAAACCGCAGTATAAGAAAGGTTAATGAAGTGTGGTTTTCTGTGCAAACGTGGATAATGATTGCAGGATTTCAGGAATGACTTAGGCGTGCCTTTGCTTTGAAACTCAGGAATAGATCATTAATCATTAATCGCCACTACTGTTTCTTATGGTTCTTCTGTTGGCTGAGTTGTCACATTTTACTCATTTCTGTTTAATGTGACAAACAAAAATACACTGATGAGAGCAGAGCCACAGATTGATCTTTACTGTAAAGTAAAGTGATTTTTCTTTGCTCTCTGGTGTAGCTTATTATTGTGCAGTTTTACATATAAATAGCTTCAGAGTTCAACAGTCTTTTCAATAAATGTGCAGGAATGATAGAACAATACTATATGAAATATAAAGTGGCAGAAGATGAACAGTCTAGTTTTAATCGGAGAAGTGATAAAGTGAAAAAGCGATAGTGAAAATGTACGCAGTATTGTTTAAATCATATTATGACTCAGATATTGAATAAGTGTTCCAAATTAAAAACATCACTGTTTCTTACCTTGTGGTATGTGGGACTGCACATTCCAAGTCTGTCCCTCTAAAATATGTTGTGTCTCTGCTGTGCTAGGAAGAGAAAAAGAGGAAAAGGGAGAAAGAACAGTGTGACACTGAAGGAGAAACTGATGACTTTGATCCTGGGAAAAAGGTGGAGGTTGAACCTCCTCCAGATCGTCCTGTCAGAGCATGCAGAACTCAGCCAGGTGAGCAGTGTGAAAGACTAAATCATTTTGGTTCCTTTTAAAAGCACACAAAGCTTTTGTCAAAGGTCCCAAAATGTAAAATTTTCATAAAGATTTACTGAAATTTAAGGACTTTACTTTTTCCAACATTCAGAACTTTCCGCTGTCTGAAAAGTCAGTATTCCTCTTGGTGCTTCCACGTTTTAGTAGGTTTGTTTTCAGGTGACTGACGCTGCCAAGGACATCTGTCTCTGGCTTCTGTTCTGTTCCTTGGCAGAATAAATCTCGTTATAAAAGTATTATTGTGCGTAGTATTCCCACAATTCCTTCTCCTTGGCATTTACACAACAGTGATCAGAATGTCTGAAGCTAAGTTTCACTTAGTTCAGGGGAAAAAACTCTTACGGAGACTTCTTAGGTGTTGTTCTGGTCTTTTTTTGTTTTCTAACCTATGTGGAGTTTTAGTATCTCTATTCTCATGAAAAGGAAGTTGTGATAGCGTGTCTAAAGTCTGTAGACACCACCCACCACTCCTGTTTTTCGTTTACAAATCATCTTTAATTCTTATCACCGGACAAAGTATTTGTCAGTTGTGTGTGGCAACTTGTCCGTGTTTAATCCTTTCAGATTTTGCCATGCTTTTTCTACCTGTAGCCATTGCTTGATAATTAAAACTTACCATTACTTAGTGGAAACCTTTACTTTAGAGAATTGTCAATTACATCATGATCTCAGTTACACATAAGCCTGAAAATGGAACCTAGGAGTAAAAAATTGTGTCTTTAGAAATATTGTGAGTTTTGTCTTTTGAATACTGCCCTTTGACTGGTTAAGTAATTCCAAGGGATTTTATAATCGTGACCACACATTAAATTGAGGAATGATGGCCATCAGCTGTCAAGTTAACTAAAATTTTCTGGTCAGAGTTTTATGTCTCTGGGTAGTGAGGAGCCTTAAAAACTGACAAGCTAAAAACTATATTATTCTCTTTTCATCTGATTGTAAAATGGTATTGGAAAGCATATAAATTTCCTGACCCATTCTGGTTAAGAAAGGAAATGTCTTTATCATGATGGAGAGTTGGATTTTCCATTCTTGATGCTTCTTTAATGTTTCAAACTTCATTAAAGCCAATCTCTCTGAAGTAACAGATAGTTAACATGTGGTGTGTCTTGTGTCATCTGTACATGAAGTGAAATTGTAATCATTATCTCTCTTGCCAGCAAATCTGCATCTGTTTGTCACTCTGTGATTGAAAGGTTCAGAGAAGCTGATTACATTGGGTTTATGGTAGAGAAACCATTAAAATTGCGTGGTGAACACGTTGTAAAAATGTGGATTTCCCAAATGCAGTATTTGAGCAACCAAGTTTCACTTCTTCTGCAAAAATATATAACACCTTATTTTAATCTTATTAATGCATCTTCTTAGAGCTACTAAACTTAGCACTACATCTGACTTAATGGGTACTAGGTTTTAATGTGATGAAAAACAAACCTCTGAAAAATAAAAGAAGAAATAGCTACTGTGTGCTTAGAAATCTGATGTGCTTCTGCTTTGAAATCCATGTCACATTCAGCTTCAGATCAGTACAAGCTGTACTAACAGTAAGAATTAATCTCTGGTATTTGTATTTTTAAATAAACAAATATAACTATATTCTGTTTCATTTCACTTATCTGTGTTTTCATCTCAAAATGCAGCTGAAAACGAGAGCACACCAATCCAGCAATTACTGGAACACTTCCTTCGCCAGCTTCAAAGGTAGTGAACATTATTGTGTCTTCAGCTATGTTGGCAGTGTCTGGTGCATATTTATATGTGTTACTTGGCAACATCTTATCCTGGTTTTCTGTTTGAAAATAGTGCCTAGAGACCGGCTGAATGTATTTGTTAACCTTTGCAACAGTGTGAGACCTGGTAGTTTTTAAAGATAAGTTGAGGAAAATTATTACCAACTTTGCAATTCTAGCACTGGGCAGGAGAGTAAGTGTTTTGGGCAGAGGATACATTGTCATTGTAAATTTATTAAATATTAATGACTTAGCTTAGAGTTTAAAAGCCAGTTATGACTCTATAATTCTTTGAAAGATTGAACTGTTTTAATGAAATTTTATTTTATTCAGTGTCCATTGTCAGATACAAAGCAAATTTAAACTTGGTTACTTGATAATCCTCTTAATTTGCAGAGGCTTTTTATTTTACTGTTTTCTTAAACCTGTTCCTCATGTTTAAAAAAAACATTCCTTTTTATTATGTATCAATAAGCTGAATGTGTAACTAATTCAAAAAAATGAAACATTGTATTTATTTTTAGAGGACCTTATGAACAAGAAGAATTGAGGTTTTTTTACTCAATGAAGTCAAAAGACCAATTTGGAGGGTAGAGACATAGAAAACATACAAGAATTATTTAAGAAATACAAGAACTAGTTTGAATTGATAATTTGATCATTGAATTGAACTGAAAGACATTTTTAATGTCTTTCTACATATGTGAAATCCAAAGTCTACATATGTGAAATCAAAATGCTCTCCTTTATCAGGAAATTTTGCAAACATGCATCTGTTTTATGAGAATGTTTTTAGTGTTTTTTCTTTTTTAACCAGTACTATTGTGTCATTAATGTGATATAAAAGCAAGGATCATTTTGTTTGGTGCTGTAAATCTAAATGTATTGTTTTTATTTTTAGGAAAGATCCTCATGGGTTTTTTGCTTTTCCAGTCACGGATGCCATTGCTCCTGGATATTCCATGATAATAAAACACCCTATGGATTTTGGTACAATGAAGGAAAAAATTGCAGCAAATGAATACAAATCAGTCACTGAATTCAAGGTGAATTAATAAAGATTTAGATATTTCACAACTAGTAAGAAACTTAAGATTCTTTTTAACTGTAGAAGCCTTTCTTACATTAACTAATGCTCATTTTTTTCAGAACTGAGCACTTTTGTATATCCAGTGTGTTACAAATAATCTGTCAGATTCTACTACAATCTTCTATAAAATACTGTGGAAACGAAGAACGTTCTAGAGTTCTGTGGAATTTATGCTGCTAAACTATAACAGGAGTAAGACTATCACAAAGACTTAAGCTATTGAGCTCTTTTCCTTTTTCTTTTTTTTAATCTGGACCTTGTTAGATTGATTAAAAATGTAATTTGGACCTGTCTGCAATAAACCTGTGGATATACTGAAGCATCTTATATTACAAGAGTCAGTAACAACCACATATTTTTTGTCTTTAATTATCCTGTTTCTCATATAGCTTTATTTGAAATTCTCTTCTGGCAGAAACTTACTTGGCAAGGTTATTTGCAACTTAACTTAGTTATTTAGTGTATTATTGCTGTAATAATTTATTAGATGCATCATGGTTTTACAAACAGTGCAGTAAGAAATGTTTTCATAGTATTGCCAGCTCCTGAAGGAGAGGAGTTTGCCTTAACTGATTCATGAAGGTCTATTAGCTGCCTTCAGAATTGCTTTTTCCCAGAGTGATGTTGGTACAATAGCCTTGGCAGAGAGCTTTGCCTGTTTCTCAGAGTTAATCTCTTCTTTTGAAAGGTCCAGAAACATGAGCAAAGAATGGTTTACTTTTCTTACAGATGCTTTGACAAAGATTATTCTGTTTTGTTAAACATGCTTTGTTAAACATGAGATTTGTAGGAAATAGTAAAAAGAAGGATTCATAATAGCATTGCCATTAGCAATGCCTTCAGGTCTCTCAACTCTGTCTTGTTTGATTGTCTTATTTAACAGCTTAAGGGAAGTTTGAGTGCGAGCTGTGTGGCTGTTTAGTTACAGGCAAGGTTGCAGTATTGAAATTGATGGGATAGAAACCTGAAAAAAAATGAAAATTGTAGTATCTTTTAGACTGACAGATTCTTTTTTTCTGAAGGACTTAGCTTCTGTTGGTAGTCTGAGCAGTAATAAAAGTTTGCTAAGTCTGCCCATGTTAGAGGGAAAAAGGAATTGGACTCCCTATCTAGATACATGGGGGTACCTAATTACACAGAACTACAAAGCCATAAGCTTAATGCAGAAATGAAGTTTGTAGCTTTTTAACCTCTGAAACAAGGTCTGCTCAAAAGGTTACCTTTCTGATATAACTAGCTGAGGCTAGTCACAAGATAATAAATAATCTAAGAGTAGAATCAGCAAGAACTCTTTCCTGGATTTTGAAGAGGGGCAATTGCTGCAGAAAACTCATCAATTTTGCTGCAGGAAAAAAAGGTCTGCTTCAAAGTTGGGCAAGCAAAAGACTGGCTTTTTCTGCAGCATTTGGAAGGCCATCACTAGAATTGTAGCTTATGTGAAATTTTTTGTCTGCTTCTTGGCCCACAGTTTGCTCCTCCATGTCACCTTCTCAATTTCTGTCTTTCTAATGGTCTCGTTAATTGGAGGCAGAGGGCTTAAATGCTGTAAAAAGTTGCCTTGGTGGCTTGGTCCTTCTGGTGATTTCTCAATTTCTTCTGTTTGGTCCATTTGGTTAAGGAGAAAATGTTACTTCTGGCAATCAGGAAGTCGTGTGTTTTTTATAACCAAGAGCCAGTTTCCAAAAGGAAACTGAGCATCTTGGAGAGGTAAAAAAGGCTCAAACCTTTGCAATTCTGCTTTTGGCTCGCTTTTATGAGCCTGCTGCTAGAGTATTACTGTGTTCTTCACAGAGCTGCCAAGATGGAATGGTATCCTCCAGTCATTTAACAAAGGACTTAAAATGTTTACAGTTCTTTTGTTTTGTATTTTACAGGCAGATTTTAAACTGATGTGTGATAATGCAATGACTTACAACAGACCAGATACTGTTTACTACAAGCTAGCCAAGAAGATACTGCACACAGGCTTTAAGATGATGAGCAAAGTAAGAGACCTGTTAAAAACAAAATGTAGAAACTTAAGGGGTTTTTATGTTACTGTACTTAAAAGGAACATAGTAACAATGATAGATGTTATTGCATCCATCTGTGATTAATTACAGCAGTGCCAGTTAGTGCTGCTATATTTTAAGGGCCTCATGGCATTCTTGTTATTACTCAATAATTTTTACTTATTTCTCAACCTTACCTGCACCACTGAAGTCTATAGGAGCTTCTTTCAGTGGAAGCAGTTAAGATCCACGTATATAAAACTCTACTGTAAAATCCTCCTTCTGGCTGGAACTTTGAAAACAAGATCTCATTTATTTCTGCATAAAAAAGAAAGTACTACTTTTTTCAAGGCATTGGGTGTAGGGGAGTTTTCAGAGGTGTTGCAAATACATTTTATTCAAATACAGTTGTTGGCTTGTCAAACGAAGGTTTTTGTGTGAGCTGCTCTGTGTGTGTGCACATATGTGTGTGTGTGTGCATGTGTTACAGTGATGGTAAGTTTTGTGTAAAATAGTTGTTTTTGCATATGCAGTTTGTTTGTTTGTTTGTTTCTCTCTTGATAGTTGGGCTGCAGAAATTCTGATGCCATGCTACCATGACCAAATCATGTTGCATCGCCATTGGAAACGAGACATTAAGAACAAAATAAGGCCATGGCCATTCCCATCCCATCCCATTATCATAGCATCTTGGCTATGAGGGAAAGGTTAAGTCCCTGCCGCTCTGTCCTTTCTGATTCTAGGAACGGCTGTTAGCTTTGAAGCGCAGCATGTCGTTTATGCAGGACATGGATTTTTCTCAGCAGGCAGCTCTTTTGGGCGATGAAGACACAGCAGTTGAAGAACCTGTTCCTGAAGTTGTTCCTGTACAAGCAGAGACTACCAAGAAATCCAAAAAGCAAAATAAAGAAGTTATTAGGTAAAGGTTTTGATGGGCATGCTTACTGGCTTGTTGCAGCTTTTGTAGAATTACACAGCAGCAAAGAACTCATTAAAAAAACTCAGTATTTTTCTAAGAGGTCCATAGGATAAATGGGCAACTTTATTGTATTTTATTTGTTTATTTATTGAACTTGTTTAATAACCCAGTGACTCCCAACTTGAAGCAAACAATTCAAAAGATGACTGCATATTCTTTTAAACACTTATAATCAGTATCTTTGGAGGTATTTTTATTCTTCTTTATATCTATATTGAATAATGAGTTGTTCCTTCTCATGATGGTTTAAAGTGGTATTTTATTTTGTATATAGCCACAAATACCTTTTGTATTTTGTCCCTTTTTTTCCTTTCCTGAAATAGTCGCATCAAAATGTAAGATGTCCTTTCCAGGAGGGCAAAGTGGCCCCAGATCAGTGGGTGATTTTATTTAACTTTAACCTTATCTGGCAGGTCATGAAGGTATAGGAGATTATTTCTGGAGCAGATGATAACATCTCCCCACTGAAATCTTACTAAGCTTCTTTGTAAAATACATTGCTAGTACAATAGTGTCTCTCCAGCTAATAGGCACACCCATGTCACAAATTCATATTTTTACAGCTAAAATCTAATGTTCGTAAAATTGTTTAAAAAATCTGAATTTAGTAAATTTATTTTATGAGATTTTAGCAGAAACCATGATATACAAGCAGCTTACGTTGTTCAGTGTTCTTCCATAGACATCCAAAGATAGACTGTGAATTTAAATTGTAGAGCATTATATCAGCTAGAATTTTATGGAAAAAAGACTGCAACAAAGCATCACTAGTCATGTCTTAATTAATTTGATCATGTAGTTATGTTCTGCAGGTTTCTTTTTAAATCTTCAGAGTAAAAAAATTGAAATATACCTTGTCTCATGCTTTTTAAAAGTGAACTTTAGAGTTCTCAACATCCACTTCTTATTTTTTACACTTTCAGCATTTTTGTAATCCTTGATGCTGATGGAAAAAGTAGGATTCTGATGTAGGCTTTTTTTTTGGAAATAGAAGACTGCAACATGTATCTCCAAAAATAATTTTAAACAGTAATTTTCTGTGGTGGAAACTCTTCTAATGATGACATACAGAAACAAATCTGTTGCTGTATCATAGAGAATTAAAAAAGTGTAATTTGTGTCTTGTTTAATGGGTTGTGTGTAGAAATCAACTGAAAGCACCTTTTTGTAAACAAGACTTGAGGGGGTGGTGCTTTGGTTTTTGATTGTTTGTCTGTTTTTAGAAGACACGATGATTTGTTTTGTGTGGTGTCCAGCATTAATTCTTGCATAAACTCGACTACAGGAGTAACTTTGTACTTTGTCACAGAGCAAGAAATGGAGACTGCCAAACCACACAGTGCAGCTGTGTCTTTATATCTACCTTAACATACAGTTCAGATAGTTAAGAATTATCACCTTTAATTTTATCCTGGTGCCAGTTTCTCTGCAATCATTTGTAGTATAAATTTACTTTTCTGTTCTTTATGTAACTTTAGTAGTTAGAATTAATTTGCTTTTTCCTTTTAACTTGAACTTTTAAACACATTTTTGCATCTGTAGGATTGACACTATTTTTTGATGAACAGTAAGACCCTTGGAGGAGGAAAATCAAACCTAGTAGCAGATATTTTTGCCTTCATATTTCCTGGTTAAAAACAGAGGAGTTGAAGTCAAGGTTTGCCAAGTGTTTAAAAAGTGACTTGATCATTGAACATCCTAATGTTTAAGTAGTTTTTGAAAATTTTGTTTTAGGATGTTGCAATCTTCTAAACATTCTCTCAAAATTCCTGTCCTTTAAGTGTTCTGTAGAGTGTGATGGAAAGTGCCAGTTGTTGAGGAGTTTCCTGCTGTGTACACCCTTCCTTAAAGTCTCAATGAAACAAAATCGTGTAACACATTTGTCTCGTAATAGTATGATCCTGTGATCTTTTTATTGTCTTTAATAGCAAAACTTACTTGTGTATTGGATCTGAATCTCTATACAGAGAGAAATTCTTAGCTAAGCAAATGGAAGAAGATAACCCAGGAGAGAGAAATGGATTTGGTGTGAGGAGATGCTCTACCCAGTACCTAAGGTGTTTGGCCCTAGTGTCTAATGTCCATATAATGCCCTGAAATATTTTGATGTACAACATTTATTTTATATATAAAATATAATGAAGACTGCCATTTTCTATGATATCTTCACACTTCTCTTTATGATACTACCTTTTTGTGATTTTATGTGATAGTTATGTCCTGTTCCATCCTTGGGCATGCTTATTTGCTATGATTTTATTGTTTTGGAGCTTTAATGAAAAGGGATCTACTGAAAGATAAATTTAAAATTCTGTCATTTCAATTACAAGCAGTCATGTGATTGTTATGGATTAGGAATGCTAATTGCCAATACTAACAAACATAGGAATTAAAGGACTCCCTGTTAGACTGGGAGTTGTGTCCTACTTCTGCAAGCAGCTATATGACATAGTCACCGTAAATACAGCCTGTTGGGTTTTTTCTCTGATTAGCTACAGTTTCTATCCCTCACTATGTAATTTCTGCATCTTCCTATTTGGAATTTTTGAAAATACCATATTTGTGCATGTGGGAGACTAAGGATGCATACAGCATTCATCCTGTATTAATGCAGTTTTACTCCCAATCTCTGTTTTGTACTTCATTTTGTACTTCATTTTCATCAAGGTACAGAAAAAATTAAATTTTTGAAGTTAAGTAGTTTGGTATTCACAGCTTCTGCTGCAAAACTTCATAATATGATTATAATTCCACTTAAATGCTGAAGTAGACTGACAGTGGGAGAAGAGTGGGACTGATTGTTCAATTAAGCAAAGCCAGAATTCAGCCCTTTGTTTTGTTTTAGCTTTTAATTTCTACAGCTCCTCCTCTTCTCTTTTTTAGCTGCATTTTTGAACCTGAGGGGAATGCGTGCAGCCTGACAGACAGCACTGCTGAAGAACATGTCTTGGCACTAGTGGAACATGCAGCAGATGAAGCTCGGGATAGGATCAATCGATATCTACCCAACAGCAAGGTCTACTGCACATGGCAGTTTGCAGTTCCAACTTGTGCCTGACTATTGAATGCTTTGTTTCACGTTAGGAGACAGGCTTTACTGTTAGGCTTTCTGAGACTGGAACATCTGGGATGCATGTTCTGTGTTGATTACCAATATGGCTATCATTTAGTTCCCCCTGAAAGCCATTGTAGGGGGTCCTAAGTGGATCTCAAGTTCTGTTGTTGAACATCTTCGGAAATTCACTTGCAGAAAACAGTGAAACATTCCTCAATCTTGAATTGCAGCCCTTAGCATTGAAAGTGATTAAAATAACATCACACTTCTCATATTGCTGCAACCTCAGAAAAAGCAAACTATGGCATAGGTTGAAGGGCTGTTAGGATTCTCTCTCTCCCCCACCCCCAGGAATTAACATATTTTTAAGTGTTAAATTACTGTTTTTAATGAAGAGAGTCTGTAAGCTCTTGTAGTTTTGTACTTAAAATTGTAGCTGTCAGCTGTAGCCCGAGTACCAAATACAAAGATCTTTTATTGATAAAGTTTAGATAGCGGGTTTGACAGTCCTGAATGTGATTCTGATATTGTTCCATGTATTTGGCTTTTGTGCTCTTCCAAGAGTTAGAAGGACAAGCTCGGTGATGCTGCTGGTACAGTTTTCTCTGAAGGCTCTATTTTTGGGCTCTGGGTTTTTTAGCTCTGTGATGATGGTGGTGGATTCCTTCACTTCTTTATGCTAGGATGGGAGTGAATGCTCCAGGCATTTGCTGCAGATCTGTACTGAGATACTTTTACTCCCTTTCCCTTGAATTTTGTGGAGACTTGATCCCACCTTTGCTCCCATTTCTCATCTGTCACTCTAGTGGCCACTGCAGTCAAGAAAAGAAGCAGGATGTTGCCACATCCTGCATTTCCCACCTATTTAAAAACTACTGCAGCAGAAACTTTGCTTTGAAGCAAAAGTGATGTTGTGTCTTCAAACTTATATGTCCATTTCTTGGGGAGTGGCTCTTTTTATGCAGTCACCTTAGGCTCATCTGGATTAGGAAGTAAAGCTGCAAAGAATAGTGGGTGAAGGCTTAGGTTCAATGCATCTCTGTTTCTTTGGATAATTAGAAGATTTGCTAGGATTGAAGGCTATTTGAAACCTCCAAAGTAAGAGCAGCTTTTAAAATCTCTTCAAACAATACCAGTCTTTCATGCTGATGCAGTCTGTTTTGCAGTGTTCAAGGAAGTTTCTCAAGGTGTGCAGCTCTTGATTGCCTAGGCTGTTAAATCAGCTAGACAGCCCCACTGCATGTCGCTCTGAGTCTAGGTAACACTACTGGCATGGCCATTGCTAACTTTTGCCATCACTTGAAGGTGGTGTTCTTGTTCATTCTCTTTTCAGCATCTCTCACCTCCATTTTTATTGTACGCCAATATTAGCTTTGGCCTCCTATATGGAGAGAGCTTTAAACTTTTTCAGATGGAGTGGGATAAAGAAAAAATAGGGGAGATTTATTGTTGATTTCCTTGGAAGTATTTAGTAATATTTTTGTACGGAGAGAACAGTTTTCATTTTTCCCTTTATATTGAGAGGTTACAGTCTTTTTTTTCTCAATTCACGTGTAGTTTCTGACATTAGCTTTGCTTGTTGTGTCAGATCTAGCTCTACTTTTACAGTCCCTCGTGGGCTCTGTTGTCTTTCACATCTGTCTTTAGCATTGTGCTTGTGTGCTTCTGTAGGTCTGTCACAGCACTTCTTCCTCTTGAAGAATTTGGTAGTGTGTTCATAAAAGTATTTCTAATTAGAGGAAGTTGTGGGTGAGACATGAAAACAAGCAGTTCAGTCTAGATTTGAAAATAAGCCATGACTTTGTTTGTGGATGGGAGTTACAGTTCTGCTTCTGAAAGGAGTGTGTGTTCTAGACTTCGCAGTCAGGAAGGCTGGCTCTGTGCTAGTGGTAATGGAATTGGGTTTGTCTTGCGCGAAAACTTTAGATCTGATTTAAAAAGATGAATAAGGTGGTGTATGTTATATATGATCTTCTGCTCCTAAGTCTTCTGTTCTGAAACAATTGCTAAGTGGTGTTAAATAGTTGTGACCCAAGATTGTATGAAAAAGGGAATACCAAAGTGCAGTATCTCAATACAGCTAAAAATGCTTTTTGTAGTTTTCTCTGTAAATGGGCAGCTCCTTCTTTGAGTGCGAACCGTTTTGAATGATTGCTCCCATGTCTTTATGGTTCTGTTCACAGATTGGTTATCTGAAAAAAAATGGAGATGGAACTTTGTTATTTAGTGTAGTAAATTCATCTGATCCAGAAGCAGAAGGTAAAAGCCATACCCTTTCAAGCAAACATTTCTAGTCTTGAATATTCTAACAGATTTTGAAGTCTTAACTGTATATATAGATACTGTGTCGTAGAGATGAGTTTTGAAATAGTTTTTAATTTTAAAAAAAATTTTATTATTTTCATTAATTATTTCCCAAACCATTTCCCCAAACACCCCAGAGGGGTTTCTGTTTACCTTCCATATTTTCACTCTTCAGATACTTTGTTTTATTGACGCTAACAGCAAGAAGATAAAATAATACCTCTTTATAAGCACTTATACATTGCTACAACTTTATAATAAAGAGCTTGGAAGACAAGTACGCTGTAGTTTTAGTACCTAATAGACAAAAGGTGAAGCAAAATGCTGTAATCCTATGTAAATGTGCAATGCACAGATGCAAATTCAGAATAATCTTTTACCTCTTTATTTCCTAATTTAAATCATTAGCTAAATTTCAGTTTTAAGTTTATGAGGTTTTGCTCTATTTTTTTTCTTTAGTTCCTTGATATTTTCTCTTGGTTTTTTTTGTTCTGTTACTGTATGTTATTTATATTGTTTTATGCTTTTCCTTTGTTTTAATTTCAAGCTCAAGATGCAGAAATATTGAAAATTTGTAAGGAATGAAATGCCATAGTTGTTTGGTGCTGTGTCACATTGATTCAGTACTTCCTTCTCTGCACCTTTTGAGTTTAGAATTTGTTTACAGCTTTCCTGTTGTTTCACTGATGAATATATGCATGCTTTTGACTAATCACATTGAGAGACACAAGCCTGCTGAATTCTTTTTCATTTGGTAGTACATTTTTCTGGAATGAAATTGAGCATTTTGGCTGCTATGAAGCCCATTACTGAAATTTTCTATTTCTGAAAAAAGAAAAAAAGAAAGTATTTAATGACTCTGAAATTATGCCACTGAAAATTTAAAGAGTGGTGGTAATGGATTGCTATAAACAAACAACCACTTAGTCAACATAAGAGACTGCTTTTATCACTTCAGTAATATCTGGATGTTGAAAGTTTGTGAATCAGCTACTAAAATAATTACAGATGCTGCTGTATACTTTAAAAGTAAGTAAATAAGTAAGCCATAGATCTTGTCAATAAGACATGAAGCATATTTGTAGCTTGTGTTTGAAATTTAAATGGAGAACCTGAATTACAGCACCTACCCTTAATGTACAGATTAAAAGATCTAGTCTTCTTGTTAATTACAGCTCTAAAATACCAAATTCTAATTATTTGTCATAAATTGTAAACATGAAATGCTTTTCTAAGCCTTCTTTTAAATCATATTATTAGAGGAGGAAACTCACCCAGTGGATCTGAGTTCACTGTCAAGCAAATTATTACCTGGCTTCACTACACTGGGCTTCAAAGATGAACGAAGAAATAAAGGTAAATACCAAAGACCATGGTTTAACTTTGTGTCTATTAAATGTTTGAGCAATTACTTGATATAAAATAATTTCAGTTTATACCTGTCTCAATATGAAAGTTTGCTTGGTTATTTTTATAATATATAATAATTCCATTAACAGCAGATTGCAGTTTTTATTAAATTGATTTTTTTGCTTATTAAGTGTAACTTAATTAGCAATATATGGATTAATGTTTTAGCTTAGTGCTATAGCCACACTAAAAGATTTCCAATAATGGTAGTCCATTTCCTCTGGGGGAAATAATCATTCCAGAGTAATTGCACTTACAGTTGAGAAACAACTTCCAGTCATTTGCATTTTTTGCATCATAGGACAAGGATTTTCCAGACTCTGGATTTTTTTTCCTGGTATTATTGATACGTTTTAATAGTTTCTAAACTGCTCTCCAGAAACTGGCTGGCAACCAGCAATAAAGTAGATGCACACAAAATGTAGAAATACAAAAGGGGGTGTGGCCATGAATCTTTTTCTTCTCGGAGTGGGGTAGATAACATAGTTCTTGATTTTCCAGTAGTATATGTATGTTTGTTTATATGATTAAAATAGTTGTGCTGATTCTAGAGTCTGGAAGTGTCCTTGAGATACTGCTCTTGCTCTCAGTTGGAGAAAAAAATACATGGCACTTTGTCTGTTTCAGAAAACACAATCTTGTTTTTTTTTTTCCCCCAAGTGATCTTTTACACTTGTGCTAATCATTTGTCGTGTCTTTCTTTTACACGTGTAGTAACCTTTCTTACCAGTGCCAATACAGCACCTTCCTTGCAAAACAACTCTATATTTCATGATTTGAAACCAGATGAGATGGAGCTCCTGTACTCAGCATATGGTGATGAAACTGGGATCCAGTGTGCCTTAAGGTAAGTGCCTCCTTATTAGGAAGTCTAACTTCTCATAGCAATTTTTTGCAAAGCAATTTCAACTAAATCTCAATTCAGAGCCTTAAAATCCTGATTTTTTTTTTCTAAAAACTTATTTTTAAAGTAAATCACTATGAAATTTGAAGCTAACTTTCATCCTTCTTGGAGATTTTTTCGTTTGGTTTTTTTTGTTTGTTAGCTTTTGGGTTTTTGGAGGTGGGGAATGTTTGGGGGGTTTTTGCATCTGTCCTTCTAAGCTATCCTATATTATTGCAAGGTTGTAATAGATCTTGTTATTAGGGTCTTCATCCACAGTATATTATAGGTTGCCACAGATGTAGTGTTTTGCTTTAAACCCAGCAGAAAATAAGATTACATTTCAGGGGCTTTAAAACAATGATGTTTTTCAAGGGGTTTCAAAAGAGTTAAAGCTACTTGAAAAGAAAAGTGCCACTTACCATTAAATTGTTGTTTGTGGAGGGAAAGAAATAATTGCAAGCTTTTTATCCCTTGTGTTTTTTTAACCTACTAACCTACCATCAATGATAGTTCAAGTCAAAATTTGCTGATACTTGTGAAAAACAAGTTTCAGGTGTACTTTACTATTGAAATAAAGGAAAAAACCTCTATGTCTTGAAGGCCTTAATTGCTTTTCTGAAGAAGCATAAAAGAATTAAAGAATCGAGAAAATGTAGCTGGAATGCAGTGTATTTGGGGAAAACCATATTTTAAGTAGAAGTAGTTTTTACGAAAGTAAAAGTTTTCTGTAATGCTTGTCTTCATTCCTGCTAGCTTGCAAGAATTTGTGAAGGATGCTGGAAGTTACAGCAAGAAAATAGTTGATGATCTTCTGGACCAGATCACTAGTGGCGACCATTCCAAAACTATTTATCAGCTTAAGCAGGTGTGTCCTGGGTGCACTGAAATGTCACAAATTCATCAGAGTAAGAATGAACCTATTGGCTTTTTAATATTGTGTGAGATGCTTTGTTTTCCACTGTCAGTTTAAGCAGTGCAAGCTTAGCTGTTCAAGCAACCATGAACCACATTAGAGACTGAATAAATCAGCAGAGGAGGAATCCTTTTCACTGGCTAAGTCAGTTCTCCAATGTGGTTCCCTATGTGACTTTAGAAAGGAGGAGGCAGGGGATGCAACACAGCGGGACCAACCAACTGGGTGGTGTTTGGGCAGCCTCGTCACTCAGCGTCGTGACTTACGTACCTACTTCTGAGTTACATTGCAATGCTTTTGTTAAGGTTTTGGGTTTTTTCTTAATTGAAAAGCAAAATACATTTCTCGTGGAAGGATTAATTATTTGGAACGTGGAAATAAAATTAAAGAACAGGTTAAATATCACTGTAGTGGGTGTGTGTTACACCTCTCAGTGCTAACTTTTACATTCATGTAGTGCAGGAAAAGCTTTTAACTTATTTGCAAAAGCACTTTCCTGGTGAGATTCATACTAAGATTGGAGGAATGAGTTTTGTCAGACATATGTATAATTCTTGCGAGACTGTTTGCATTTCCAAGACAAAATAAGCTAAAAGAAATTGCAAAATTTCTGAAGATAAATTTCTTGTTATCTTCACTTTGAAAACCACTTGTAGTTTGAAATAGTTGTCTTGGTATTTAAAATGGCAACATACTGAAAGATTGAAGAATAAAGAAAGGGAGGC
Source organism: Machaerirhynchus nigripectus (assembly GCA_013397975.1). Classification (NCBI taxonomy): domain Eukaryota; kingdom Metazoa; phylum Chordata; class Aves; order Passeriformes; family Dicruridae; genus Machaerirhynchus; species Machaerirhynchus nigripectus. The sequence goes on along the minus strand of VZRQ01003528.1, from coordinate 8,953 downwards.
AGGGTGGGAAGATGGAAAGTACTTAGACTTCCTGACATGGTGGAAATGAGATTATGCTAAATGTTTGCAGCCTTAGAAGTGGAATAGGGTGGGTGGTGGTTGGAAATAAGGAGACAATAGAACAAAGAACACTGACAATCCTTTAGAATTTTCTGGATGCTTTTTCTCTACGGGGAAAAGATTGCACATATAACAGGAAGAATTGTAAAGGATTAGTTCAAGAAGTTAAAAACCAGTATTTTGAATATTCTCCTACATATATGTGTGTATGCAACACAGTCAACTTAGCTTTAAAATAAAATGTGCCTTTGCCTTTTACCACGTTTTTCTGAGTGTCATTCCAGGTGAGAATTTCTGAAGACCTCTCAAATGGGCAATGGCTGTTTACACTTGAAAATTCTGTTCAGTTGTGACATATGTGGATATATGCTGATTTTACACAATTAAGTGTGTTTCAGTGACCATATACCATGGTGTTTTATGCTTGAGCATTTTGTGCTGCTGCATTTGAGTAAGAATTAGTATCTCTGAAAGTAAAACCTTGAATGATTTGTGAGCAGAAATTACTGAAATACTGACTAAGATACTGCATTTGAATATAAAGTTTGTGAGCAGAAGAAATAGTATAAGGGGACTCAAAGATTAGTTAAAATGCATAATAGTAAAATATTTAAGAACAGCAGCTGTTACATTGTAATTGCATTACAGATAAGTGAAAAAGCTGTCTCTAGCCTCCTTTTGTGCATCAAGTTTTAATATACTTGAAAGAAAGATGTCTTTCTCATGTGTTGAATATAAGCAATTATTGGTATTCTTTCTTTCCAGAGGCGAAACATCCCAGTAAAACCACTGGATGAAGTTAAAGTAAGTTATGCTGATAGTCAGTTTGGGGTTTTTAACTGGGAAAAGTGTTTTGGCATTTAAAGTAGAGAAAGTGATGTTCTCTGAGCTTCCAACATTCAAATTCTTTATTTTATTTAATGTGCCTCTGTTCTGTATGGTAATACAGAGAATATTGATAAGTGGAGTATATGAGAAAGAAGAGGCTTTAGGTTATTCCTAGAGAGGCTGTCCTGGTTAGTTACAAATTTTTGGCATGACTGTATGTGGTTGCCCTGGAGAATAGCTGGTCTTCATTTTTTTGTGAAGGTTCTATTCAAACATCACAAAATGTTCTGTGGTGGCCCAGGACCTCATTGTGGAAAAAGAGTAAATTACGCAAACATTCTCAGGGAATATTCTTAGTAAATATAAGATATGAAATGCTAAGATGTAAAGTATTTCTTTGTTCTTTAGGTTCTGCCAGTTCTTATAAAAGAAGAACATAAGTTGCGTAATACCTGTCTGGATTCTTCCAAACAGATTATGGTAAAATGGTTGGGGGATAGGGGAGGGAAACAACAGGGAAAAAACCATGAAACAAACAAAAAAGTAGTATTGAGACATTATTTTTGTTTCAGTGCATGGTCTGAGGTAGAATATTGAAATTACAGTATCTAGAATAACATTTCCGTACTGAAAATTAATTCTCTGATATTCAGTCTGGTTTTGTGGCTTCATTGTTCCGTATCCTCCAGCTTATTTCAGCATGCGTAACTAAGTCTCACATAGGAAATCGAAAAAGATATTTGATCTCCTGATTGATATTTGAGGTCAGCCTGCTGTAAAATCAGAAAAAACCCCATTAATATTAATTAATTTTACCACATCCACTGAAAATGTCTATTAGAAAGTATGGGTAAATAATGCATATCTTATGCTTTTACAGCTACTAATCAAATCTTTCCTTAAGTGGTACAGGTTTTTTCTTGCAAATTATTTGTGACAACAGAAGAGATGCACTGTGTTCCATGGCAATTCACATAAAAATTGTATGGATCACATTATAGCAACTAAAAAAATTCATAGTTTTATAAATATTACTTTTGTTTTGTGGAAAGATGTGGACTTCTCTAGAAGGTCATTGGTTAAGTTATTGCATGAAAGTGCTAGGTTTCATTTTCGTATTTCTCAAAGATAATACCTGGTTGTGTGTTTACCTGAGTGTCTCATTTCTGCTGCTGGAACAGGCACCCTCAGAAATTCTGTTTTGAAGCTTAGTGAGTCTGATTTCTTCCTTTGTGCCATTACATTAGCAATATTGCAATGGGTGTGGAAAGAAAGGAGATTGTGCAGTGCAGGCTGTATTTCGTTATTCAGATGGATAGAAAAAATACTAGAGAGGCCAGCTCCAGATGATACTGTGAAGAAGGAGGCCCACTGTACTAAAAATTTGCAATGTTCACATATGGAGAAGATGGGGGACACTGATAATACTGCCAGCTGCCAGGGTTCTACCATGAGTCATCGATGACTTGAATGTGTAATGGAGTTTCAGCAGTCCTGGATCATGCGATAAAAGACTTGGGCTACTGTGCACATCCCTGGCCATTCATGTGACTGGTCTGTCCAGGAACCTTTTTGAGCTGTCTCTGAATTTCAGGTTAGCCAAAATGGGTATGGATGCTCCAGTCTCAGGTGCTGAGATACACACTTCTGCGAGAATGGATTTGTGTCTTAAAGTTACTATGACAGCTTGTCACTTTTGCTAGTCTTTCTATTTCTTGTATTTTAATAGGTTGGAGAATCTGCTGGAGATGGTAACACTTCTGACTTGGACTTTCTCTCCATGAAGCCGTATTCAGATGTATCTCTTGATATTTCTATGTTAAGTTCGTTAGGTAAGTGACTAAATATGCAAGACATCACTTATGGTTTAGTTGTACCATTTAGACAAAATGACAGCTGGATTTGCTAAAAAAAGTGTTTGAAAACTAGTAATAAGTCTACATTTGACACAAGTAGAAGTCTAGGGCTGATAAATGAAACCTTACTCTGTTTTTCCTTTGAGACATCCATGTATCCAAGCTAACTTTTCCTGTACCACGGAAGAAAACAAAGTATTTGTACCTCACTATTTTGATAACTTTGCTTGTATTTCATGTGTTCATTGTAACATAAATTTTAAGAATCGCTGTGAAGCTTTCACTCAGAAATGATGTTGCTTCATATGATGTCTTTTAAAATAACTTAGGACTTAGGTAAGTACCTGAAACTCGATCATATTGCCACTTGGAATATCCCAAAACAAAAATCAGAAGAAACTTCAGGTGTTGAATAGACTTTGTGGGAAAGAATTTGGATGCTGTTTCAAATACATGCCTTTGATAGTTATCCTTTTAATACCACAAGAAGTACTGTTGCCACTTCTGCAGGCAGCTGAGCTGGTCAAATGTCTTAAAATATGTCATATAAGCAAACAATCTGCTTATGTTTTAAGGTACTTTTAATTCAGAATGTGAAAGAGGCCAAACTATCTGTTATAAAACACAACCAAACTAATCAAAGGGAAAAAAGATTTCTACAAATTTCTCACATAGGTGCAGTTTGAAAAGCAATTATAAGCTCTGATTATGCTGTCTCGCTCTAATTTTATTGCAGTTCAGTAAAAAATGAATAAATATTCACTTTATACATAATGTTTAGACATACCAGTCTTACTATAAATTTCATGCACCACTGAAAGCTGATTATATTTTATTTTCTTCCTTGACCTTTCTGTAAATAATCTTCTACATTAGTTGGCTCCCAGAGAGAGTTTATGGCATTACTTCTTATCATAATTCTTGCAAAATTAACATTTAAGAAAGAGAAGGGAAGGAATTTATCTTCCTCTTTAAAGTTGAGGGGATTTTTTTTAGGTCTTCAATGAAAGAATAGTATATATTGACACGTATGTCCAGTTCTTTCCAATTTTACAGTTTTATTTGGCTTACTACAAAGTCAGTGTAGCTGGAGAAGATACTGTTCTTAGAACCTTCTGTGATGGGGATTTCTTTGCCTCCATAGATTTCACATTCTCTTTTAACTGTACTTTGAATTAGATATCTAAGTAATCTTTTTGCTGATTCTCTTTTGCCACAAACTAAATGCTTTATTTACTGTGAGGATGGTGAGGCACTGGAACAGGTTTGCCCAGAGAAGCTGTGGATTCCTCATCCCTGGAAGTGTTTAAGGCCAGGTTGGATGGGGCTTTGAGCAACCTGGTGTAGTGCAAGGTGTCCCTGACCATGGCAGGGGGTTGGAACAAGATAGCTTTTCAAGTCCCTTCCAACCCAGGCCAGTCTGTCCATGTCTGGTGTTTAAAAGATAAGGAAGACAAATTAAGCTCTTACAGCTGTTTAAATACTGGGAGTCAGTTCAGTTTCAGCCATTTCTGTATGGCACTTTCCTTCATTTTCCAATACTGCACAGATTTGCAGCTGTTGCTTTTTAGAAGTGTGAGGGAAAATGCAAGATTGAGGTAATTTGTGTAACAGACAATGCTTGTGTTAATTAAGTTTAGAACTTCTTGAGTTGGTAACTCATGTGTCAATGTACGTGGACTAATTATGGGTTTTGGTTGGTGGCTGTTAGGAAAAGTGAAGAAGGAACTTGATCATGATGATAACCATCTACATCTGGATGAAACAGCTAAGCTGCTTCAGGACCTTCATGAAGCTCAGGCTGACAGAGTGGGATCCCGGCCGTCATCCAATTTGAGTTCCCTGTCCAATACCTCTGAAAGAGACCAGCATCATCTTGGTAAAGTTAGCTGTGTCACAGAAGTTGCAGTACTTGTGCTCTATTTGAAATTGGTTTAAACTTATATTGTAATTTATATAAATCTTTGTGGGAAGCTAGTCTGATAAAAATGTGCTGACTGATCATGTTTTAATTTTTAAATATGCGTGGCAAAGATAACTAGCACAACATACTTTTGACCTCCAGAACTGAGACCACTAATTGTAGTTTCCTATTTTTTGATTAGGTGTGATTGAAGTAATGGTCAAGTAAATTGATGCTCACTGGCAATTCCCTATAAGCACTTGCAATTGATACCCTTAGGTACACTAAGGAGTATATAATGATTATTTTACTTCAGCATAGTTTTACGCAGCAAGTAATGGTTGGAATTCTACAAGAGCATTTCATTGTCAACTGTAAAATTCAGTGCTAAGACCGGATGATAGTATAACATACTGCTTAACAATTTGGTGCCGTTTCTGAGAAGGTAGAAGATGTTGGAGGGATGATATTCTGTTGCATTTAGTATAGTTTTTCAGCTCAGAGTGATAGCTTAATGATTACTTTTTCCAAAAATTATCTGAATTACTAAGAATCTTGTGATTTCTTTTTCATAATCTCCTGTTTAAATACAATTTAAATGTCTGTCTTGCTTTAAAAGTCTAAAAAGGGCATGTGAAATAACCATACTGTTTATATGTATAAAGATCTCAATTTTTTTTTCTGTACTTTTAAAGGTTTTGATTTTTTTTTCCCATGTTCAACAGGAAGCCCCTCTCATCTGAGTGTCGGAGAACAGCAAGACATGGTTCATGATCCCTATGAATTTCTTCAGTCTCCAGAAACCTCAAATGCTACCAGTAACTAATCTGACACGTGCTATATTTATTTTGTATTTTAATTCTATTATGTTTTTATAAAGTTTTTGTCCATGACAGAAACTGCATTTTTGTCCTCTTTTCTATGAGGATTGCTGTATAATATTATCATGTATACAGGATTAAACAAGCAAACATAAAAAAAAATCCAACCCCAAGCTAATTAGTGCATCATGTTGTTGGCAGTGTACCAAGAGCTGCTTTCAATTTGTTTGTTAAGGGAGAGTGTGTGAATCTTGACTGAAAACCAGCAAATAATGTGTTAGAAAAATTTGTATTTTATAGACACTGAAAAGTGATAATTTTCCCAGAGTCATGGCGGCAGTCATTAAATGTTTGCAGTACAATTATCTACTAGTTCTGTTCAGGTCTTGACCTGAATATCTCCAAGGAGGAACAAAGAACTGCATGAGTTGGGATTACTATGTTTTCCATCTCCTAATGCTAATAATATGTAGAAATTGTTTTTAAACATTTCCCCATATTTTTAAAACATTTAATCACTGTAGAGAGCACTTAATTTGAGACCAACAGTACTTGGTAGTTGCAGTAAAATGCTCATTTACAAGACTTCTACCCTGGATTTGAAAAAGATGAACGTTTTTGTGATCCCTTGTATCTTGAAACACAAAGAAAAGGTAATACTTGGATTTTGTAATATGATGTGTATATCTCATAGGATGGAAAAAATATTGGATAGGTTGTGCTTTTCAATAACTTCAAAATAAAACTTTTATAATACATCAATACTGAAACTGAGAGGTTTTGTACTATTGCTATGTGCAAGCAGACAAATGTTATGAATTTGCATTATTTTGTAAATATTAATAAAAATAGAAAAGCAGTTTTCATGTATAACAAATATGTTATTCTTGCCAGGGGAAAGTTTGCTTCCTTTACTAAGTCTGAAATACTGAAGAGTTTTGCGTTGAATTCATGTGCTGCTTCAAAAGATGAATTTTATCATGCCACATGTAGCTATAAAAAAAAAACCTGTCAGTTTTTAGCAACCATCGAGGAACTCAATCAGATAACTGATAGTAAAGTCTTGATAAAGTCTAAATAGGATGTTTGTTTCATTCCAAGCAGGAGTGCTGAAGAAAGCACATGGTGAGGCTTTTTTGTCTGGGAGTTGTTAGGAATGTGCGTGGCAGTGTGTTTGGGCTCCTTTGCTGCTCCTGCATTCTGACTCATCGTGACCGTGTGTTCTTGGATGTGACATGGGTGATCTGCTGCACTATGGCAGTGTTGTTGGAGAGAGTTTGCATGGACACACAGCCTTGTGTTGGTCTGCAGCTTCCCAAAACAATTTCAGATGAGAAGTGTCTTTAAAACTAATGTGGTTTTGATCTCTAGTAAGTCTGATTTCTCATACAGTAAATATAAATTGACTCCTGTAATAGACTTCAAATTATAGCTACAGTTGGTGAGGAAATCTTTATTGAAACACTTGCTGTTGAATTGCCTGCCTTAGCTCTTGAATAAAATTCCACAGTAGAATGTTTAAAATACCCGTCTACAGGAATGTGCTGGTTTGTTTTGGTTTTTGTTTGAACTGCAGTGTTTACTACTGAAAACTGAAATAACATGCAATATCTTATTTTATACCTTCACCTTGGCTTTCAGACAGAATGCACTCAAACTCTGTGAAATTCTGCAGACAGGGCTTTAGGGGCTCCGTGAGTCGGTTGTACAAAAGGCTGGATGTTGTTTGCATCATGACTCTACCGGAGAGCGCTTTGTGCCTAAGGAAGGTTTGCTTATTTGTTCGGCCTATCTGGCCCTTAAGCAATGTCAGTTATGCACAGCAATCTCCAGCTGCCATTCCATGGGTGCTGGACAATCCTTTCAATAGGCCTACTGCCTGCGTTCCCCAGGAAAAAAATGCTTTTAGGGCAAAACTTTCCAGAAGCAAATACAAATATTTTTGCTGTGGTGCCTTCTCGTAAGTGACGTTGACTTGTAACGTGTCTGCTGATACACATGATTGGGCTCACTAAATGCTGCAAGAAAAGCTTTCATGTTTCTTTGAGAAATCTCATTTTCCTGTATTTTATAGAAAGATTGGACTCTTGAATTTTCAGCCTCTGGTAAAAAAAAACGCTAAAATTTTAAAATAGGTGGTTGAAGTAACTTCTTTCACTCACTTGTCACAGTGCATTTTTACTGATTCTCAAGCTGAATCTCCTGCTCCTCTTGCTTGTCGGTGTATGTGCCTGTGCTTGTACCAGTTGCACCAGTTGCTGCTGCATTTTCCAAGTGATTCTGGTTTATTTGAAAAAAAGCCTTAGAAGAAGTTTGCCAGTCCTTTCCTTACTTATTTGAAGGGTAAAAATTTCCCTAAGCCATGTCTTATTTGCTCTTATCTATGCAGGTGGTAAATTCATATACATAGAAAAGCTTTGAACTAACCAGTAAAGGCCTGTAATCTTATGGTCCTATTTAAATATTAAGAATTTGAAAAACTTGATTTAGTTCTGTTTCTGTTATTATTTAATTTTGTTTCTGTTTATTTAACATATATAATTATTTATTTAATCCAAGATAAACAGCGTTCCTTTCTAGTGTGTCTGGTAGATATTTGCTGTTTGGCTCATTTGGAAGAGGACTGTCGACGGCACCCCGTTAAGATCTCAAAGACATGGTGTGTAACATCTAGCTAGGTGGCACCATATGTCAGCAAACTTTATGTGAGTTCCCATCAGTGGGAATATTTCTGAGGCTGCCATTAAAATAGAGGGGAATTTCCCAGGGTGTTTTGTAAAATCAACCCAGGATTTCTATAAAAAATTGAGAAAATTAAATGCTGTATCAAAAAGTATATTGCACTAAGGATGTAAGCAATGGTAAGAGAAATCTTACATCTGTTCTTCCGCAGAGTAGAAACATATCAATGAAAATGTAAAATGGTCTAAATAACTGTGATTTTTCTTTTCTCTTTTGTATGTTTTATCAACAATCTCATGTTTTAGCACAGTCATCTTCAGTGTCAGCAAAGGGAATGTTGAGACTGTATTGCACACATTGCAGACATCTTTGTAGACAAAGATTCAGCATGGAGCAACTTTATTCCACTGTCTGAGATTCACAAGTGCAGGGACAGAATTTACCTGAAAGTATTAGGAAAAAAAGTTATAGTAAAAAATGTTCCTCCCTTGCTCTTTATTAAAAAAAAATAAAAAAGGAAAAGCACAAAGACATTTTCAAAGTCATGTAGTTCTTTTGCTTTCTGACAGATGCATTGCTACGATGAGAGATTTATGCAGGTGAGACCTGAACAGCTGACCAGCAGAAATAACCTTATTTCTCCACCCCTACACTGCAGAGTGAAGGGCTGGTCCTTACCACGCCACTCATTTTTGTGTTTGTTGCTTTGCTGTTGTTTATCTACCTGTCCACAGTAGGATTTGGAGTCTGCACACCATTAATTCCGTGTGGATGGAAACATGCTGTGTCGTACTCAGACACGA
>VZRQ01003527.1:70242-84470 GCA_013397975.1 Machaerirhynchus nigripectus | reverse complement strand
TGCCGGCGGTGCCCCCAGGTACCGGGAGCGCAGCCCGGCCGGGGGAAGTTCGCACTCCACGGGACCCGCTGGAGGCGTGCGGTCCGGTAAATCTGCGGGGCTGCTGGGGCCCGTCGGCGCTGCCCGCCGTCCCCGTGGCGGCTGGAGCTGCCGCTCCCGGAACCTAGTGCGGCGCTCCGGTGCTCCCTGTCGCTCCTTGTTTCTCTTGGAACCCATCTGCAGAGAATGAAAAGTTTGGCCCAGGCCTTGTGTACAGCAGCAGTGCCTTTAATGCGTGTTTGGTTTTAAACGAAGGGAAATGCAAGGAATTAACTTCATTTATGTGTAATAAACTTATAATAGAATAAATTAGGGAAAAACACTATCAAGTTTTTCTCTGGTATGGCTGATACCTAGGGGTAGAAATGCCTGCATTTATGCCCTGCTTACTGCGGACTCTGTAGACTAGCAGGGGGCTTAGGCTGTTCGCATCAGGGATGTGTACTTCAGAGCAAAGGAGCCTCCTCCAGATCACTGCTGGTAGTCCCAGTGTTCAAAGTAAAGTCTTGCCAGCAAAAGTTCATTAGTCATAGGAATGCTGAGGAAAAGGTCGTTTTCTGCTACAGCTAGAATGTAGAGGATCCTGGCTCCTATCCTGAGCACAGCGAGAGTCCTTGTGTTCTGCTGCTAATTACAGAGATGGGAATCCATATGCCTGTGTGAGTTTGGGAGAGCACCAGTCTTGCCTCTGAGAGCTGCACTGTTTGCTTTACTGGGGTGAGGCAGTGGAACACAGAATAACCTCTGTCCTTTTGTGTTTGTGGGGAAACTGGCTGGCATTGTATAACACCAGGATATTCCTGTCACAAGTCCTTGAAGCTAATGCACAGGACAGCCACCACCCTCTGTGCAGACTGTTGGCTTTGGGACAGAATTTAAAGCCATGTTATGCTTGTTCCTGGATTTGTTCTCTGGCAGGGTTCAAAGAAAGCAGAGCCAGGCTCTTTACAGTGGTGTCTGGTGACAGGATGAGAGGCTGTGAGCATGAACTGAGACACAGGACATTACCTTGATCATCAGGAAATGCTTTTTGACTGTGTGGGTTACTGATCACTGGCGCAGGTTGTCCAGGGAGGTTGTGAAGCCTCTGTCCTTGGAGATATTCAGAAGCTGCCTGCACAATGGTCCTGGGCTCCTGGCTGTGGGTGGCCTGTTTGAGCAGGGAGCTTAGACCAGCTGACCTCCTAATTTCAGGCAGTCTGTGGTTCTGTGATAAGATTCTCCTTGAGCCTTTTATTTGTTGTCCTTCACTGAATTTTCTCTAACAAGTTCCCATCTCTTGTTCTGGGGAGCCCAGAACTGAACACCTTACTCCAGATGTGGCCTCACTAGTGCCCAGTAGAGAGGAAGGATCACCTTCCTCCTGACAGCGCTCCTAATGCAGCCCAGGATGCTGCTGGCCTTGTCATGAGGATGCATTGATGACTTAGGTCAGTTGTCCACCGCAATCCCCAGCCTCTCTCTGCAGCGCTGCTTTACAGGGATGTGTTCCAAGGGATGCTATCCAGAGCAGTGGTCCGCCTAGGCCCATGTTTTCCCTGTTTTCTCTACATAGACAGCAAACCTGTTGCTGTTTATAGAATTGTAGAATCATTTTTTGTTCCCCATTCACATCCCTTGCCATATTCAGCTTACCTGAGAATATAAATTAAAATTGAATTCAAAAGACATGAATCTCTAAGACTTGAGTTCAGGTTATTAAAGTCCACATCCGTGCGAATAGCTGCAGACGGTTCCTCTGTTTGCGTTTTGAGGAGGCCAACTGTGAGCCAAACCCAACAAGGGTTATTAGCTTGAGTGCAGTATCAGGTTAATGTGGCCATCCTGGACAAAGGCCAAGGAATATTTTCTCAATCCAGGTATGCATGCTTGAAATTGTTAATATCTGTAGCATTCAGGTATGTGCTGAAGCCTATGCAGATGCCTAGATTCTGATTCTTTTTCATATTTCTAATACCTCTTCTAATAATTAATCTGTTGGTTCTCTTGGTCCCTGACGCATATTGTGCATATGTGACTTTAGAAGCTGTGGCCTAGTGCTCAGTTGGAAGATCAGATCCATTCTCTTCAAGTATTGGAGACAGTTAGAAAGAGGCATTCTTGCATTTGGATGGCTGTTTTCAAAAATGCACCACTGCCAAGACAGCAGGTTCAGTTCCTCATTGGGGCATCGTGGGAGTGATGGTTTACAAAACTATAAATACTTTATTATTCTTATAAAGGATTCCAGACATTCCAAGTCTCTAAATGTGTATCTCATATTACCACCTTGGTGAGCAGTTGATGTCGTCAGAGGAGATCTCCCTAGCAGGAACTGTAAGCTGTACTATTCCGGAATTCTATGCCTCAGTCTCGCCCAGGGCCAGCTGAGAAGTGGGCAAAGCACCAGGACTTGTTTCACTGACTGTTGTGTTGTTGCAGAATGTGAACAATCCTGGCATTCTGACTGTGCTTCTAGAGGAGTTGCATCCCCTTGAGCTCTTTGCAGGAGCCTGTCTGAGGCCTGGCTTCTTGCTGCATGTCTTTTTGCTACACCAACTGCTGCTTGAGCATTTTATTCCATCGGCTGAAGAGACTAAGCTCATGCTATGCAGTGTGAGAAACCAGGGCATGTCTGCAAATCCATGTTCCCAAACAGAGCAGACTTTTCACTTTTTATACTTACTGCAAGTGACTCACTAACAATCCTGGAGTGTACTGTGTAGGATGAAGGATGGGCTTATTTCTTCACTATCGGATAATTAATTTTCCTCTTCTTTTTTGTGCTTTTTCGCTTCTCTCTCCATCAAAAGTCTTGGTTCATGCAACCTATCAGTACTCAAGAGATAAAAAGGAATGGCATGAAAGATCTGTGTGTGACTGCTCTACCTTGGAAACTTTACTACTGAATCAGCAGACCCATGAGCTCTGTAGAGCACAAAACAGGTGAGTGTACATGTGCTCTTCTCTGCTGTTGAGGCACTAATGGGTATTGTCATGTTTTCTACTTCTGCGAAATCAGGTGACTGCTGCAGAAAAGTAGTGCACTGCTCCTCTCCAGTGTCAGTATTTTCACACATTTAAGTGGTGATCTAAGACCAAAGATTTGCTTAGTAAGACAAAGGAGGTCAGGAATCTGTGTAGCCAGCTTCAGAAGCCTACTTTTAGTGAGGCAGAGATATCTTGTCATATTAAAAGATTCCATTTGATGGAGATAATTTTAATAATGTAAACTTGATCTTATAGCTTATGTGAGTTTGCCTGGTTTCAGCTTGCACTACTGGAGCTTCTGTAATTGTACAAATGATTTTGCGCTTACAGGCGTAGACAGTTCTGTGGCCTTTCTGTTCAGAGTTGCCAAATGTCACGTGACCTCTTTTTACAGAACACTACAGTGACAATTCTGTGATTCTTAAGGGACTTTGGGAGTTCAGTTGGTCAAATCCTTTGCTCTTAGCATGTCTAACTTTAAAAATTAGATCAGGTTGCTATGAGCCTAATACAGTATTTTAACATCTTCCCTGTGCATTTTTTCTCCTGTTTGAAATTGCTTATGCTGCGACTTGTGTCCTCTGCCTCATATCCATCTGATGTGGACCTCGTAAGAGGTGTGTGGCTCTGTCTTTAGCTACCTTATAGGTGGTTGTAGGTAGGACAGCAATTGTATCCCACTCCTCACCTGCTCTTCTCAGGGCTGAACAAGCCCAGAATTCTTATACTCTCCATATGCCATGTAACCCAAACCCCAGTCATCCTGGGGGCTCTCTGCTGTACTTGATTCAGTATTTTGAAAGTGGGCACTCTACTTCAAATTTAGTTTTATAGGTGTGAATAGAGAGGAATAATTGCTTTCCTCAACCTGCTGCCTGCAGTCCTACCAATACAGCTCAGTGTACACCTGACCTTTGCTGTGAGTGCACTGGTGGCTTGTGCCAAGCTTGGCCACCAACACTTTGAGCTTGTCTTCTGCAACACAGTTGTAACAGCCAGTTGCTCCTCAGCCTGTACCACCCATGCTTTTCCCATCCCAGGCATAGGCTTCTGCCTTTCCTGAACTTCACAGTGTTTCTATCCATCTGTTTCTCCAGCCTGTTGATATCCTTCTGGTTGGCAACTCTATACTTTGGCTTATCAAAGGCTCATTCGAATTTGATGAATTTACTGAGGTGGAGTGCATCCCATTGTCTCAGTTAATAATGGAGAATTTAAATTGCTTCTCTCCCCAAAATGAGAAGTTATATGTTGCTGGTTGGTACCTGCTGCACGTTTTTTGGTTCTTCACTTCCACTTGCTGGATTAGTTTGGCTCCTGAATTTCAAGGAAAGGAAAGAAGGTATGCTAAGCGGCAGCCTGGGAATATATGTCCTCTCCAGACTATTCCCCTATGTCAAGGTCCGGTCCCGTCCTGTCCCATCCCGTATGTGACATGCAGAGGTCTCATAATCTCTCTGATGTGACACACATGCATCTGTTTAGCAAACGTCAAGGCTCAGTCCATTACTTCCTCTACTTATTAGCAGAAACCTGGTTTTATGTTACAGGCCATGTTTGGCCTGTAGAGAAATTACTTCATTTAACAGTCACACTTCTTTTCAGTAAACTGAGCAGATCATGGTTCTGTAATGTCATTGTTAAGAAAGATCAAGAATAAACTGTGAAGATGACTTGGCATCTGGTATAAAAATGTATTTACATGTAGAGCAGTGAAGGAATCTTCACGTGTCTTGACACCAGCACATCCTCTGCTTTAATGTTCAGAGGGTCCCGCTGCTCCTGTTAACGTGACCTGAGGTTTTACTTTGGCTTTTCTCTCTTGGCAAAGGAGACAAATTCCCTGCAAGCCTGGCCACCAACTGCTGTAACATTACAGATCAGCATGAGGGAACTTACTCTTCCTAGCAGTTTTGACTCTGGAACTGTATTCTGACTCTTGGTTTCATTTTAGGCTCAAGATGCTGAGCCGTTTGTCAGGTTTAGCAAGTACTGTTTTACAAGAGCTGTCTGGGGAGGATGGAGATGCAGTTACTGAACCATCTATTGCTGTAAGTACAGTGTTATCTAAAGACTTTCAGATCTTACTGACGATCAGTTTGGGGAGTGTGGTTCATTAGACTGCAGTGAGAACTGTCTCCTGCTTCTTCCTTGCTGAGCACTAGACTGAGCTGTCATTCCACTCTGCTTTTCTCCTACTCCTCACCTCTTAAGTCAGCATTTCTGCTGGGCAGACCATAATCTCTTCAGTTTCCACATCTCAAGGTGATACTAGGAAACAAACTGGAATTAGGGTGAAGAAAGACTTTTAAGAGTGCTGGTGATTGTGTGTGGCAGAAAGGGAAGCTCTGGATAGTTGAGTGATGGTGGGAGGCTTCATCTCTGTGCTGCCCTTTGGTATTGAGACAGTGGATAGTGTGTGAGGATGCCTCTTGTTTCAGATTTGTTCATGTGGTGGTCAGCAAGGTACTCTTTGTTTTGTGTATTGGCTTATGAGTCTCTGAGCTTTCCTCCTGGTTTCGTCTAACTGTATGTTTCTACAGGCTGCATGAAATGCCTGCAGGGGGCAGAGTGCAGCATTTAGGAGTGGAGCTGAAGATTTTGTGTGGATGCTCTGCTGCAGGTTGTTTATAGTTCTTTTCCTTCAGAACACTCATTTTGTTGTTTCAGGTGCGAGCTTTGGAGTCAGAAGCAGAAAGCATGGAGGAGGCACCTGAGGAGCTGTTGGAGCGCCTAGCCCAAACAGAAAAGCTAGTTGTTCAGCTGAAGGATTTGATTCGAGAAAAGGATGCTCTGCTCCAGGAAAAAGAAACTGTACTCAAGGTATCATTTCTTTCTCTGGGAACCGAGAGAAAAATGCTGCTTCAGTTTTCTGTGCAAGCCAGTCTCTGGGTTTTTTTGGACACGAGATACCTGCATGATGAATGGCATCAGTTCCAGCGAATTACTGGAATTCGAAGGATGCACCCTAACCCAAGAGATGTAGGATATTTTCTGTTAGTTTGATTGGGTTAATTTAGTCTAGAGTAGGTAAGTTACATACAAGTTACACAGCATTTTGTCTCAGAGCTCTTTGAGGCCCATGCAGACTCCCAGTGGCTCTAATAAATACTAATACCTTCTGTGAGTATTTACCACCCTGCTTCAGAGTGTTTGACACAGAGTAGCCTGTGCTGCACTCATCCACTAGTCCAGTGGTTTTATGGCACATTCCCAAAGGGACGTGTTGCCTACGCTGAGGTATGTTGGGAGTGCGGTTACTTGAGATAGTTCTGAGGGACTGCATATAGCAGAGGAAGTCAAACTGAGTTTGTATTCACTGCTGGGTGAAGTCCCTAAGTGCTCTGTTCCTTGAAAGGAAGTGCTGGGGTAGAAGCTACAATTTTGGTATGGGTAGTGTTTCAGAACAAGTTTGGTTTGTGGATGTGTTTTTGATAGTGCTGTTACTGGGGAGTCAGGGTTAAACAGAGTATGGCAGACTGACAAGTTGGGTCGCTTTTCAAAGTGATGCTTCTTGGCTAACAGCACTGGAGTCTGAGGTGCAGTCAGTTTGTGTCCTTCTCTTACAGAAAGAGCGAGAGGCTGCGGATGCGAAGCTGATGAAACTTAAACTTCATGCCAAAGCCAAACTGGCCTCTCTGAACAAACGCATCGAGGAGCTGACAGAGAAAGGATCACCACTGCCTACACAAGCCTTAACGGAAGAGCTGGAGTATCCCAAGGTTGGGAGAACAGGGCCGCTTAAAGGATGAAGCGTCTATTGATAACCTGGTACTGCCTGATGTTTCAGGTCACAGTGAGCCAGCAGGGCCTATTTGTCTTATTAGCGGGATGCTCATTGTTCCAGCAAGGATGTCTATGCCTGTGCTGTAAGAAGCCTATCTGTCCAGCTCCTTGTACTGCAGATGCCCTTGGAGTGCTCAACTTGATCTCTCAAGGGCAGGGGCTAGTTTCCCTTTGCATTACTTTGGTAATCCATTGTAGCCAAGCTCTTTCCTGCGGAAACTGTGTGTCTGTCTGAGCTATGAGTTTCAAAACATTACCTGTCATGTCAGTACAGCAAAAGTTGGCTGGAGTACAAGAACAAAGAGGTAAGGAGGTCATTGAAACTGGAAGGCAGCAACTTAAATATAAAAAAATAAGTATCTCTTTTTTCCAGTCATGTAGCTTCCTGAGCCATCATAAAGTTTTATGGTTGACAAACCATAATCGTGTAACACTAGGTAAAAATTGAGGGAAAAGTATCCTCTACAAAGACATTAAAGAAGCTGTTAGGTACTAACTAGAAGGTCCCACTGGAGCTCGTAGTTTTTGAAAACTTAACTATGTGATCAGCGGAACAATGTTTTCTTTAAAAAGTTGGTAATATTACGCAATGGAAATGGGACGGAAGTCCAAAATGGTTTTCAGACATTGAAAAAAATATTAAAATATTGTAGGAAACAAAAAAGGTGTGTGTGAGAGCTGTCAGATGAGCGATGACTACTAACAAAGCGAAGATTGGTTCTATGACTTGTGCTATTTTTGATTAGAAGCATCATAAAATCATAGAAATGTGCTTCTGTAATTCCCAATACCAACTAGAGAATCTTTCTCAATGCAAAGCACCATCTGGTTTCATACATGAAGAATTGGATGATCTCAGGGATTGACATAATAGAAAAATAAAGCCAAATTTAACAAGTGCACGATCAAGCATTTCTGGTGTCATGACACTGTATACTCCAAGGTCACAAACAGCATTCCCTGGCTGCAGAGGCCAGTGGAGACCATGGAGGCTGTTTAGCTGTGTCAATTAACATTGCTGTGCTGGTGCTCTTTTTTAGCATCTTTTTTTTCTACAGTTGTATGAGGAAGGTGAGCACCAAGAAAGTGGGAGAACTGTTAAAGGATAATGCAGGTGAATGGATGAATGTAAAATAGCCATTAAGAAAAATGGCCGCCTAATTAGAGGAATGAGGGCTTGAGACAGTCTCCAGTGGACATGGTATGGACCACAGCCTTACTTGGTTTGGGTTAGAACACAGTTTGAGTGAAATTATGTTAGGGCAGTTACCTGTAATGTTATGTATTTGACCCAGAAACCACTAGCTTCTTTCTTGCAAGGTTAGACCTAGTGAGGAGCTACAGAGTACTTTATTTACACTTATTTCTCCAAGTAGATGCTGTCTTGAGTAACAGGAGTATTTCCTAGGCAGTTACCCTGCCATTTGAAGGTGAAAACTCTAGGTTAGGGTTGCATGTTGTGCTGAAGTACTGAACATTAGCAAAGGGCTGGTTTTTTTGTCTCTATGAGGTGGGTCCTATGGGAACGTTGTATTTTAAATATCTAATTAGTAGTGTTGCTTCCTGGGCTTTTAGCGGAGTGCCTTGTTTTGAGAAGAGTGGAAATATCAGCTTATCTCTTTCTATCAGATAGTATTTGTATACAGAACAATTGAGTCTCCTCTCAAACTTTTAAAGTGGGTAAAGATAAATTATGGTCAGATATAAGAGCTTATACATTTTGTAAAAACATAATAGTTAAAAGCTTGAGCTCTGGGAACTTTATGGCTGTGCTCCTGTCCTTAACTGTGGCACTTTGTGTAATGGCCAGTGTAAGAGGCTTTTCCAAATCCGACTGTAGATATCAATCCTGAGAGCTAATTAAGCAAACTAATCCACCCATCTTCCCCCCTAGCAACTCCTCTGCCCCAGTCCTATAGGTTATGTATATCCCTGGCTTCGTAGAGCTTCCTGTATTTCTGTTCTTTATTTTTCTATCCTGTTCTATTTCTAAACTTAAGTGCAATTGAAGCTTCCTTGTCTGTCTGTTCTACTTCCTGCTGAAGACCTTCTCTGTAGGTGAAACATCTTTTGAGGAACAGTAGCCTCTTATTCTTATTACACTGATTTATAAGTACTTCTAAAAGCCTTCATAATTTTTTCAGACTGGGTGTAAGGACATAAATACTCTGTAGAATTCCCGTGTTATTGGTGGGATTTGACCAAATACCTGTCACAAATAAAATGAAAGAGATGCATTTTATATATATTCAGTACAAAATACCCAGCACTGAGTGCTCACAGTAGCTGGAAGTGCTGAGATGAGAATGTGGAGCGGGTTTGTCTGCTCAGTGATGGGTGGTGTGAGGGACCTGCCCTGACCCAGGTGTGAAGCACAACTCTGGGTTCAGGGACCTGCCTTCACCCAGGTGGTTGAGAGACAGAGAGAAGAGTGCAGGTGTAGTGTGCTAGGTTGTCTGAGTAGACACAGCCTAAGCTAAAGTGTTATGTGAAATGCTGTTTACATTTCATGGTCATAAACAGGGGATTAAAGTGCTTCAGAGTGGAGTAGAACTGGTAATTTTTTGCCTGTTCCCTTTGCTTATATCTGATAAGTTCATTGCTATTAATCCTGTCATCTAAAGAGATTCCCATGGGCATTTTCTGTAGTCTACAATGTCTACCCCTTTGTCACATGGAGAATATTCTTCTATAGCTAATTTAAAAGTGTTTTTATTTCTGGTATTAGAGAAATCTGTGATGTTAAAAAGCCTCACAAATCAGGGTAGTCATATCATAAATTATGTCTTATAATGTATTTAATAATCTAATTTATCTTAGTTTATACAGTGAGCAGTCATGGACTGTTAGTTGTTCCAAGTGCTTTGATGCTTCCCAGTTAAAGGCGTCTTGTGCATATCTACACAAAAATAGGGAGAATAGTTACTTAACATAGGACAACTTCATTTAAAGAAACAAGAGAAATGTAAAGTTAAGAAATGAAGCAATGTAGTAAAAATAAGCATCTGATTAGGAGTCAAGCGTGCAGTAGCATTCTAGTGTATTTTTTTAATTAATTGCTTTATTTAATTTATTAACCAGTAATACTGATAAGTTTGCTTTCTTCTGTTTCTGTTCTTCCCACTTGTTTCCTCTTGCAGTGTCAGAAAAATGAAAACACAAGTGAAGGGCACAGAGAGGAAGTGGAAATACTGAAAGAGCAGCTCAGGGAGCAAGAGGAGACTGTTCAGGACCTGAAGAAACAGCTGGCTGTAGCCAAAGTGAATCTGAAAGATGCTGAAATCAAGTACGCAGCACAGGTACAGAAATTTTTTTCTATTCATCAGTGTGTGTTTCCCACCTCACTGCTTAGACTAGTATGATAGAATAGAACAGTGCTTACACAGCTGGTCTTCAGTTCCCTTACCCCGATTATTTCAGTTTTGTTCCTCCTCAAGTCACCCAGGTCCATCAATTTCACTGCCTTTGGTTCCTCTTCTAAACATTACGTAAGNCCTCTACCCCCAGGCCAGAACCACCCGTGGTGCAAAAGGTGCTCTGCAGGTAAAAGATGGGTTTCATCCTTGGACAGTTGGACTAATGGCTCTCTGAGGAGGGGGGAAACACTTCCTGGAAGGGCCTGGATAGGGTGTCCCTTCCTCTGAGTCAGAATTTGGGATTTTCCCTGTCGGCCCTTGCTGTTCTGTGATGGGTTTTGCAGTGGCTGGGGTAGAGTGTTCTTCCAGCTGCCAGGCCTGTCATCGCCTGTCTGTGTTCTGCTGTGACTGTGCAGGGCAGCTGCTTAGCACAGAATGTAACAGCTGTAATGTTACATTGTAATTATTTATGGAAAGATTTTTGTTAATACTCTGAATTGCAGGTTTAGCTTTTGAACTGTGAATTGGGCTGTATGCTATACAATTAAAACCCCAGAAGTTTTATGAACTGTTAATTATATAGCAATTCTGCATCTTTGTAGATGAAATTCTATGTTTTTTGCTTTCTGGGATCTGAAATATTATCAGTTATTATACCCATATTAGTAGGATAAAGACACCAGGTAAAAATACTATTTGACCAAGGTGATGTACAGGATTGTCAAGCTGAAAACTCCGTCATGCACACATTATGCTGATGCATTGTGTAAGCAAGCCTGTGTGTCTGTCAGGTTCATAACCTTGTTGGTTTGTTTTTATTTTGTGGCTTATGGTTTCAGCTGAGTTCCCTGCAGGAAGTGATTCAGGAGAAGGAAGCTCTCCTGGAAGAGCAGGTGAAGCAGCATCAAGCTGAATTGCTCAAGATGGTGGTCCAGTCAGATCTGGAAGTAGAGATGCAACAGGTATATTTGATATAATAATCATATCATGGGAGGAGGAAGAAAATGGAATTTTAGCAGAAGACACCCTGAAAGAACAGTTCTCATAAAGTAACTCAGAAGGGATAAGAAGGAAGATGCTTTGGTTGTTTGGCGTTTTTTGGAATGCCAGTTGGGACTTTGAGTCCTAGCTTCAGTCTGCTGGTTTGCTATCAGTTGAAGAGAAATAACAGTTGAAAAAAGTATTAAATTATTGTGCTCCAGTTCCTTATTCATGAAGCAATGTGAGCTCCTCCTACTGCACTAGGGCTTCAGAATTGGTATCAGCAAAAATGAAGTAATTCAGGCTATTAAAGTAACTGTGTTACAAAAACAAGGGGTATCAATGAAACCTGGGAATCTAAACTTACATTAGCCTCCCAGTTCTGGAACAGCCTTGTCTCTCTCACAGAACCTGCGTGCACTCCAGAGAAAGCTCGAGGAGCAGGAAGCAGCTCTGTTAGGACGAACTCAGGTGGTAGAATTGCTGCAGCAGGAGTTACGCACTGCTGAAAAGCAAAACCAGGTACCTGGTCGTGCTTTTTATTGATTTACTGTGTGTGTGTGTGTGTGTGTATGTGCGGTGGGTGGGTCCTTTGTCAGTAGCTCAGAAGTTACCAGATTAGGGTTTTTTTGGCATCAGATTTCCATCATGAAATCAGCTGGAGCCTCCCTCAGGTCGTGTGTTAGAGCTGCAGGTCTGTCTGCACACCTTACAGCAGGTACAGCCAGACGATGGGGTGCTGCAGCTGCCAGCTCTGATGATCCACGTTCTGGGCAAGTAGACAGGGTCTACATCTATCCATACCCATATTGCTGACTGTACTTTCAAAGCCAAATACACAAACGTTTGCCAAAAGCAGAAGTGCCTAACATGGTGCTGCTGAAGCCTCAGTGTTTCTGGACTGCAGTGTCCAGGCCAGATCAGAGCAGAAACAGATGTTCTTTGGTATGTCTTGCTGAGAACTTGCTTATATGGTGACACAAGTTGTGGAGTGGAATTGGCTCTCACTTCAGCAGTTTGAAGTGTGAAGAGGACAAGATCAAGTCTGTGCATGTATGACTATATACATATGCTCCTTGAGACAGGATTAAGTACACAACTTCTTAAAAGGTTGGTTTGCAGATAGAGAATGAGTTTTTCCAACATCTGAACTTCTGAAAATTCTCTATCCCTTTAGAAGAGACTTACACTGAATCAGTCTCATATTCGTAGGCTGCGTGATCTCCAGTCAGTCTAATGCTGAACCTCACTTTGATCATTTTTACACACTTGTGCCACACATTTTCTTTTCCTCTGTGTCCCAGCCAGGCACAATGGTGGGTCCTCTTACTACCAGGAAGAGGTAAAGAACATCAGTGAGCTGACTTGTACTCACTACTGACTGCATTGCTCAGCAGGGTGTATCATGGGGTGGTGGCATGGATATCTTCATGACATGGTTGTTGGGCTTCCTCGACTCCTCCTCGGTGTCTTTGACTTCCCTCATACATTCTGTGGTCTGAAGGAGACCTGGTATAGGTACAAACTTGAGGCCATGTGGCTGAAGCTTCTCTTCCTACCCATAAAATAAAAGGAGCTCCTCATCAGATTCCTCCTGAAATTAGCTATGCTGACCATCCACAGCTCCAGGAGGAGGAAGTTTGACAACAGGAGCTTGGGCAAGTGTAAGGTCTGTTTCTGTCTCTTGGTCACATTAAATCTCTGGTCAGTGTCAGCCAGCCTTCTGAGATCTTCCTTAAAGCAGGGGGTACTGTGCGGAGCCCTCTGTTACCTCCAGATTTATAATTCAGCATTCCCCTTTCACATACACACTTTTGTTCTGCTCTTTTATAATTCTACTGCATAACTGTTGAGATCTCCCTCGTTTCTTGTAGTCCTTCCTCCCCTTTTTGGGAAGTTTGCTTTCTTCTAAAAGAGAACTCCTGGCCACTGTTCTATTGCTTCTTTCCTCTAAATTTCCCTCCTCTAAATCAAGACTTATCTTCTCTTTAGCACAACAATGAGTTGTTTCTCCCAGTATTGCTTTCTTGCAATTTCCAAATAGTGGGGCAGTTTCTTTCTAATAAATTGAAATTTCTGACATGTTTGTTTCCTCCCTTCTGCTACTCAGGTATTTTAAAAGGATTTAACGAAAACCTTAAAATATAATTCAGGTACTTTGCTTTTTCAAGGTATTTAACTAGCTGAGAGAGAAATTAATTTCTGTATCACTTTACAGACACTCCTAGATCAGTGCCAGAAGATGGAAGTGGATCTACGCTCCATGAGGGATGTGCTAGATGCGGAGAGACGAGGGTCTCAGGATCTCAGGGAGAAGATGGAGCTGGAACTAGCTGAGAGGAAGCTGTCTTCCCATCGCTTGCAGGAGGAGGTGCAGCATCTCTCAGAACAGCTGGAGGAGGCAAGAAGAGCACAAGCTGAACTAGAGGTGAAGTATAAAGACCTGGAACAGGAACACAGGCTGGAGGTGCAAGACAAAAACCATCTGATCAGTTGTCTTACGGTGTCTGAGCAAGAGCTGCAATGCGGCCATGCTGCCGTCGGAGCTGAGAAGGACCAGCCGAAACAGGACATTGGCCAGCTCTTGGTGCCATCTGTGGAACATGGAGCTACAACACACAGACTGCTGGGTGAGCAAGCATGGCAGTTAGGTGGAGCAGGTTCTCAGGAGCCTGAGTATCACTGGGTTGCCTTCTCTTTGGCTTTATTTTTATAGGAGCTCATAAGAGTGGCTGGTATAACAATTCCTTATTGCACAGGAACATAGGAGTGGGGGTGCTGTCTCAAACTAAGGGGGTCTAGTTCAATCCCACTGTTCTGTCTTTGCCAGCTGCAAGAGGAGCAGAAGTGTGGGGCAGCATATGTGGTGCTTTGCTTGTGTACTGTCCCAGCCTCTCATCTTTTGAGGCTTCTGGATTTCTTGAGCTGTATTTTTGTAGCGGGTTGGTTTGCATTTTTACCTTTTGTGAGATAAGAATTAGGAGGAATGCAAAGCAGGCTCCAAACTTAAAGAATAGGAAGAAATTTATTAACATAACTAAAAGAAAAGGATTAATAAGAGTTAAAATACACCTTCAGAACACTTCTCTTCCCCCC
>VZRQ01003527.1:37984-69886 GCA_013397975.1 Machaerirhynchus nigripectus | reverse complement strand
CTCTATCTCCTCCCTCTGGGCTTCAGCTCTTTCCTCTTCACTGACTTTGGTGTCACTATCATGGCATCTATTCACGTGCTTTTGCCTTTCTTTTTCCTCTGACCTGGGAGAGGATGGATGTCGCAGGCTTCATCTCTTCTGGGGAATCTGCAGTTCAGAAGGGGTTAATCTTACCCGGAGCCTTGGCTTGCAGCTACAACTTACCTCTTTGGTGGCCACATGCTCTCTGCTGGGCAGCCGCGGGGAGCTGCTTTCGGCCGTAGCTGTAGAAAGTCCATCTCTGGCTGCCCCGGAGAAGGCGGGGGGGCATCACGGCGTCACGGAGCCGCGGGTCTGGCCCCAGACCCTGCCGGGGCCGAGTGGTCAGGCCCGGCCAAGCCCGGCCCGGCCATGCGGCCAGAGCCGTCTTGCCAGCACGAAAGCCGGAAGGAAGAGAGCTTTCCCGGGCTCCCGCCTGGTTTAAATATATGAATTTCGAGAAGCGCTGTTGGTCTATACAACTGTCCATCAACCCAGGGTCAAACCATCACAATTTTTTAGTTGATTTTACTGATTTGTTGGATTTTTTTCCATCAACTTAGGTAAGTCCTTTTTAGATGTGCCACGTTCTTCACAGTCTGAATTTCTACTGAAATTATAAGTAAAACAACCAAGAAAAGCAAACTACCATTTTCCCCATAGACCTGTGTTATAAATAATGACATTGATCTTGCCTCAAGCTCTCATTTCAAATTGATTTTCTTCCAGCTCATTTATGGCCCAAAGCTGAAGCTGTGACTAAGAGATAAGGGATTTCATAAACTATTGTGCATGTGTGTAAAATGGATGTAGTTTGGCAAAAAAGACAAGAACACACCTTAACTCCCCTCTTTCCCCTCTGTCAGATGAACTTGTACAGAAATGTGAAGAATTTGCCTGCTATCAGGATGAGCTGAAATCCCAGCCACAAGTGCAGCTCTGTGAAGTGAAGCAGCAGGTATGATATTTTGAAATTATTCACATTAATTTTTCTGGTATATTTAGGAGCTGAAGCCAAATTAAATGTCTAGAATTCCTTTTTTTATCATGCATTGCTTGAGAAAGGCTTTTATGAGTTCGCTCAGCTGATGGGCAGGCATGTTATGACTATAAAAGCCTGGAAAGAAGTAGAAGTCAATTTGAGTAATTTGAAAGTTGCCAATTGATTTTTTTTTTAAAAAGTTAACCAAATGATCAAAGACTAATATGTATTTAGAAACGTGGTATTAAAATTTATTTTTCTCCCCTCCATCCTGTTTAAACAGGATGAATCAACTTCACAGGAAAAAATATTAGATCAGGAAGACCAGAATGAGACTTCATTGCTACCCACAGAAAACTTGGAAAGACAGAAGACAGAAGGTTGTATGATTACCTTACCTATCTTAATATTCTTAATATATTTAAGAATCATTCTAGAATTAGTTTGTACAAAATAAGATATAGCTGAAGTGGTAGCTTTCCCCAGTACAAAATGCTGACAATCTGCAGGTGGTACTTCTGGGGGGGGGGTATTTTTGATAGCTTTTGCTGAAACAGTAAGGGGCCCATAAATATGCCACATATAAAAAAAACCCTAGACAATTACACTGGTTTTGAGTGTCTGGTCATGTAGACTGGTAGCAGCAATATCACAACTCTATCGGAATTGTACTATAAAACAATGGATTCTCTCATGTGTTTACTCCAGGTGCACTGTGACAGTAGGCTGTCTTCATTTTTGAGAAATAGATTCCTTTTGCTTCCTGTTATTCAAAGACAGAACCTCTTCATAGGAGTCCTGGTGGGGGAATAATCACCAATAATCCAGATTCCTACAGTCCTAGAACATCATCTTTCTCTTTTTTGTTCCACTATCTCAGAGATGTGCGTCTTTAATGGACTTCAAGACATTGTTTAGAATCATGGCATGGTTTGGGTTGGAAGGAACTCGTAAAGATCATCTGGTCCATCCCCCCTGCCCTGAGCAGGGACGTCCTTCACCAGGTCAGGTTGCTCAGAGCCCCATCCAACTTGACCTTGAACATATCCAATGATGGGGCAACTGACAGCTTCTCTGGGCAACCAGAGAGAAGCAGCCCTCTTGAAAGGCTGCAGTAAGGCCTCCCTGGAGCCTTTCTTCTCCAGGCTGAACAACTCTCTCAGCCTTTCTTCATCAGAGACATGTTCCAGCCCTCTGATCATTTTTGTGGTTTCTTCTGGACTCGCTACAGCACATCCATGTTTGTCTTGTACAGGGGAACCCCAGAACTGGACACAGTGCTCTGAGTGGGGTCTCAAAAAAGTAGAGAAGAGGGTGAGAATTGTCTCCCTCAACTTGCTGCCTGCACCTCTTTTGGTGCAGCCCAGGATGTGGTTGGCTTTCGGGCCTGCAGGCACACACTACCAGCTCCTGTCCAATTCTTACTTAGCCAGAATCCCGAAGTCATCCTCTGTAGCCTGTTTTCAATCCATTCATGCCGCAATCTGTGCTGGTACTGGGGATTGCCCCAGCCCAGGTGTAGGGCCTTGCACTTGGCCTTATCAAACCTTGCTCTGCACAAGGGCTGCATGGCTGCATTCCTCAGGCATGTCCAGGTCCCTCTGGATGTGTCCCTCCAGCAAAACCAGACGCTCAGCTTGGTGTCACCTGCAGGTGACCCGAGGGTGCACTCCATCTGACCGTCTCTGTCAGCAGTTAAGACACTAATTAGTACTGGTCCCAGTATGGGCTTTTGTGGGACCTGGTCTCCACTTGGATGTTGAGCCATTGACTGCAACTCTTTACATGCAGCCAGTTCCTTACCCCACCTAACAGTCCACCTGTCAAACCCGTATCTCGGCAATTCAGTAGCAAGGGTGTGGGGAGACCATAATCAAAGGCCTTACAGAAATCCAGCTTTCAAACTGATACTATGCCCCAATTGAGTACATCCAGAATGCACCTGGAAAACTTTAATCAGCTTTCTTAAAAAGCAGCTCCTTCATGTACTGAAAGGAAATCCACCTGAAAATTGCAGTGACTCAGAGCTTCACTATCATGTTACTTGCAACATCTTTCCCAATGCATGTTTAGCTGCATGTTTACTTCAAAACAAGCTGCTGTTGTTGTTGTTGTTGTAATTCTGTTTCTGGTGGGTGTGTTGAACACTTGATTGCTGACATTTTTTTAGATCTTAAACACTGGGAGATGTAATTTCTTTAACAAAACTACCAAAATATTAAATGAAACATGAAAAATCATCATCTTTTAAGTCTGCTCTATAGGTTCTGAGTACTTCGTTACTCCTTTTTGCCCCATGAACTGTCAGTCTTAACTAAAGTGGGATGCCTAAAACTGCCCACCGTAATCCACTCCTAACTTGATTAGAATGAAATAAGGATTTATAGATAGTTACCTTATATTTTGCAATTTCTGATGCTTTTCAAGCAGAGCTCAACAAATGCCTTCAAATTTCAAGTTGTTGTTTGAAATGTAAAGATTCTCAAAATCTTTGTAGTCTTTCCATTTCCCTGGGTTTAGCAGTGCATATACCAGAATATCTGTAACGTTCTTTACATCCATATGAATTCCTTGAACTTTTCTTGAGGCAGCTCTTTGAGTGATTGAAGGTCTCTCCTCCTGCTACGTAAGGGAACATTGTATAAGGCTTTCCATAGTTCGGTTGGTGGAAAGACTACAGTATGGTATGAATCAATAAAGGAAAGCCATTATCTCAGAAAACACAGACTGCCTTCTGATTTTTAGAATTCACAAAACTGATTCATTTGAGCTTCCTCAACTTCCATAACACTTAGCAAATACAGTTTTGTATAATCAATTGTATGTAGCAAAGTGTTTAAAGGGGTACAGAAGAAAACCTGGTACTGTATGTTGATGGTATGTGTGTCTTCTCTGCATGCTTAGAAGTGAAAAGTACAGAAATTCGTACCCCTAAGAGAACTGTTTAACTCGGTCCTGAATTTTATTTTGCATATATATTAACATATTTTTCATACCATCATTGGTAGTTAACGTGTCTACAAAAATGGGGCCTGTTTTTTAATGCTTCTAAGTTGGTATTTCTGGGGAAGACATAGTATCCGTTGCTTTACTGGCTCCTATACTAAAAAACTGAGGCACCACCTAATACGTTAATTAGAACTGAGATTTTTCTTGTACATTTATAACAATTTCTCATTTTATTTTTTCCAAATGAAATTTGAAACATTTTGCTACAATAGTTCTTTCTTTCCTCTCCTTTATAAAAATGTTTCTTAAAACTTGAATATCTATTACCTGTCTTTCAGTATGTCTGTATGACAACAATTGTTCTTATCTAAAAGCTGCTTAAAACAGCATGTTGGTTATGTGGGCCTCTAAAAAAACCAAACCCACATTATCCAATGACAGCGTTATGTATCTCCACTACATTAAGTGTTATTAACAGCCACGTGTCCTTTCTCTAAAGCTTCTGGAAGAA
The DNA here is from genome assembly GCA_013397975.1 of Machaerirhynchus nigripectus. Classification (NCBI taxonomy): domain Eukaryota; kingdom Metazoa; phylum Chordata; class Aves; order Passeriformes; family Dicruridae; genus Machaerirhynchus; species Machaerirhynchus nigripectus. The sequence goes on along the minus strand of VZRQ01003527.1, from coordinate 65,426 downwards.
TATCCTGTTTCTGTCTAAAGCAAACTCTTAATTTTCGAAGAAATGTTTTCTGTTTGAATGTTTCAGAAATACCACATTTGCAACTTGTTCTCCAGGAGCCTCAGCAGGAAGCTGTGATGCTCACAGAAGATGCAGAACAGGTAATCATTAAGCAGCTGAAATAAGCTAAAACTAAAATAGGTCAAGGACTGGCCTTAAAACAGCTAAGCTGTCATGGTCTTTTTTATCAATCCTCTTTGGAAGGTTATTATTAACTGGATTAATGGTGAAAGACAGGAATAGCTTCCAAATACTACTTGCACGGTGTTCGTAACAGACTCTTGTTTCCCTTTGCTGGCTGTGTGGATTTCTTGTGTCCTTCATCCACGCAATCCATATTTGTGCTATTTTCTGCCTCTTGTGAGTTAGTTTTTCAGCAAAACCATGGGCTAAACTGAGACAGGCCTCTGGAAATACAATTCCAAAGGTCCTGCTGTCATTATATAAGATGCCTTTCAAACCGGCCCTGTCCAGTCCCGCTGCCCTGATGGGCACCTGGCTGAGCGACTCGGGGGAGCTCTGTGCTCCTTGAGTGGGAAACAGGTGGGCATTGTCCTTGTGCTGCTCCACCGTGTCCAGCTGCAGGTACAAGTGCAGTCAGGCTATTGCTGGGAAGAATGCAGCATTAGGAACCTGCTGCTTGGCTTTACCCTCAGCCTGGGGAGGGAGATGACAGCCTCTGTGTATCCGTACTGAGGATTTGCTGTGGAACTGATTGTTAGCTTAGAGCAAGGTCTGGCTTTTTGCAGCCTGCTCTGCTGGCCCATCCTGTCCACAGGGGGAAGGTTAATGCTGTGTTTTATCTAATTCATTCCTCTCTATCAGAGGGTTTGTATATTACTGTGAAGTATTAAGGTAAAGGTTGATTTTTGGGACTCACTGGAACTGGAGAAACATTTTGAGTCACTCATCCTGCTTGACTCAGACCCTTACCTTCCAACTGCCTGCAGTCAAGCTGTGAGCTGGTAGATCAGTGGGAATATGCACACACACACACGTAGTATTTTCAAGGGCAGATATAAGCATTTTAGGTATTTTCTACTGCCCCTTCTATTTAGCATATGACTCATCTGGAACAAGGTGGATGTTGAAAATGGGTCAATGAAAACAACCCTGGAGGTGTCCATTTCAATGTCTCCATTATAAAAAGAGTCCAGCTAAATAGCTTGCATCCAAGTTTTTACACTTGGACAGCTGTTTGTACCATTTGTGCACCTGACCCATGGCTTTAGGCCAAATTATGTAGTTAACCTAAACCCAGGTTAAGGACATCTAGCAGTTAAAATGTTCTTGTGGGGTTACTGGTTTGTTTGTGTGGTAGAGCCTAGCAAAACTTTATTGGGAAGACTCCAGGTTCTTTATCTGCTGGAGCAATGAGGCATAGACTGACAGACGTGTGACTTCTCACCTCCTCTGCTTGGGCGGTCAGTGAAAGTTATGGTACTGTAGTTAGTCCCTTTGAAGTAGTGAAGATGGAAGAGAAATCATCTCAAGGTGGGAAGGAAGTTATGTAAATCATTGCATCAATTGATATGTTAATCTGGTGAGATATGTCTTAGTCTATTGCTTAACATCAAAACCAATCTCTCTTTTTTATTATTTATTTATTTATTTTCCTTAGGCTTCAGAGTTGTGTCCGAAGTTGGGACCGATAGGTTTACTTAGAGCTTGGCAGAGCAGTAGACAGCTAAGAAAGCTGTCTTCTCATACCAGGATCCTGGCTCAAAGCTCAGTGTTTTTTCTTCAACCCACAGAATAAGAATATTGGTGCTGAGGCAAAATTGCAAGACTTGAAGACTGTGGAGGCTCCAGCCTCTTGTGTAGACTGTTCTTCTTTTACAGGTGAGGACACAGAGTAAGGCATGTGACAAGAAGTTTGTGGAAACTTGAGAAGTTTCAGGGACAAATCTTAAAATGATTTAGGAAGAGGAGCTCTGAGGTCAGAATCTAAAGATGATAATCTACAGAAGCCAGAAAAGATTTACATGAGGGAGAACATTCTAATGTGGGATGGGTAGGATACACCAGAATAGAAGAAAGAAGTGGTTGCTAAGGTTAGAAAGAGAGAAGGGTTTGAAAGGGTGCGTTTGTAGATGCAAAGACTGATGTGTAAGGCACAGAAGAGAATTAAGATAAAATGAAGAACTGTGTTTTTCTCTGCAAGCCAGTAAATTTCTTTTTGTGTCTGGAATTAGTTCCCGCCCGCATCCCACATGAGAAAAGAAAAACCAGTCAAACCAATCTACTACCTGGTTTACTTGTCTCTTTGCTCTTCATCCTTCTGCAGGGGTCAGAAGTGCTGTGTACAGGTGATGCCAGCATGCAGTGAACACAGGGAGCTGGCACAGAGCCGTATTGCAGCTGCAGGGTCTGAATTGCTGGCTGGGGTTAAACCCCAACAGGATGTCTGTGCACTGCACAGACTCAAACTCTGGGTTGTTTTTTTTGTGTGCTTGGTTTGCTGCCTTTTTTTTTTTTTTTTGTCTTTTCTCACCTTCTATAGAAGCTCCAGTCCCGTTTATTGTCCCTTCACTCACCTACTGACTTTACCTGCAAGTTGTTACGCTGATGGTGACAAGTGTACCTTTTATCACTAGGTGTGTCAGGAGAGCTGGTGAATTCTGAAGTGCAAAAGCCTTTTGATGACACTTTCGTGGTCTCTGAGGTACAAATGTAGTCCAAAACCCGTTCGGTTTCAGTATTGTATGCATTTGTAGATATGAAAACTTCAATTTAGTTTAAACGCCCCAAAGAGTTGGCTTTTGTTAACCTCCTGTGACTTAAAGTGGTTGTTGCATTACAATAGCAGACTTTTTAAGAGGAACTCTGCTTTACTGGTTCCCCATAAATTGTTTCTGCCCTCCAAACTGATGAACAGCCTTTACAACACAGCGTGTTGACTTATTGGTGGGCTGTTGATCCAAGCTTTCTGGGGAGGATTTGTGACTGCTTTTCTTTTATAATCTGTTTTGGGGGATGGGAAGAAACCTTAAGATAGTTATTTGGAAAAGCCAAGCACTTTGTTCCAGGTGCTTTGTCTAGTGCTTTCACTTGGGACATGGACACAGACTGGAATATGGGCTTCTATCCTGCTACTTTGCCATGTTAAATGGACAGATAGAATAGGGGACAAAACCACCTTATTCAAAGACTATGAATAGGATGCCGCGAAAATGTGGCTGGATAAGTACACTAGCGGGCTTGTGAGAATCACAGGAGAACTTAAACACTTCAGAGTCAAACTATCTCGCAGTCAAGAGAGAAGGGGTAAAAGGGGAATAGGAACTTGCCCTTATGGTCTGATCCTAGAGCCAGAATCTTTCCTGATGCAGCTTCAGAAACTGAAATTAGCAGAAGTGACCTGGGAAGTCACAGAATGACAGAATAGTTGGGGTTGGAAGGGACCTCTGGATGTCACCTAGTCCACCCCCCACTGCCAAGACAGAGTCCCCATATTATTAGCGAGGCTTCTATTTATTGCAGAAGCCAGCTTGAGAAAGCTACAAAAGCTACAAAATGTGGAAAGCAGATACTTCCAAAAGTGGCCCTTTCACAAGACTCAAAGGAAAAATGATACCTGCTATTTTCTTTCAGGCAGGAACAGATGGCTTTACCAATGGAAGCAAGCAGTTTACTGAGGAAAGTTATCCACCTGGAATTCTAGAATATATTGCTGCAGAGAAACAGAAAGAGCTGTCAGTTTTGCTGCTCGAACTGGAAGAAGCCCAAGAAGAAATAGCTTTTCTGAAAAGCCAGCTCAAGGGCCCAAGTGGCCAAACTTCTATAGGCAGCCAAACAGAAGCTAATCAGCTCGAAGAGAATTCACAGATACGGTGTCTGGAAAGGAAAGAGCAGAAGGTGTCAGATACACAGAGTGTCTCATTACTGAGAGAAACAGAAATGCAGCAGATTGGCTTTCTTCAGGAAAACAGAATCAGTCTTCAAGAAGAGGCTCAGGGAAGCCCTGTCCGCTGCAGAAGTAAGGTGGAGGCAATGCAAGAAGTTTCTACAGCAGATCCTGGGCCTAGCACCTCTCAGTCTCAAGAACTGATAAGGTTACAAAACCAAATTACGGAACTGCAAATAATTCTGCAGAAATCAGAGGAATCCTTTAGGAAGGATCTAGGAGAAAAATGCGCAGAAATAAATAGGCTAAACCAGTTGGCTGAGAAGTACAGAGAAAAAGGAGAGGATTCTGACAGTACGTTTTGTGTTTTGACTGAAGAACAACATCAGCTCTTGTGTCAGGTGAAAGAACTTCCTACCATAACAGAACTGAAGGAGCAAGTGAAGCAACTGGAGGAAGATCTAGCCCTTTCAGAAAAGCAGAGACTGACTGACAGTCAAAGCAGTCTTCTAAGAGAGCAAATCCAGAGCCTTAAAAATGAATTTAAATCCAAGGATATAAAAATTGAAGCTTTGCAAAAGGACTTGGATGAAGCACAACTTCAGCTTTCTGACCAGGACGTGCAAATAAAGGATCTGAGAAGCCAGGTTGAGACAAAGGAAAGTGAAGTACTTGACCTAGGGCAGCTTTTGAGGAAGAATACAGCAGAGATGGAAGAGCTTTCCCACAAGTTAGCCTTAAAGGGACACGAGGCAGCAAGCCTAGAACAGCTTGTTGCTGAGCACACCAGGTCTATAGAGAGCCTGCAACGAGCCTTGCTGGAAAAGGACCAACAGATGGCAGAGATCAGTGTCAGCATGTCTGAGAAAATGGTTCTGCTGAATGAAGAGAAATTTTCTCTAGGAAATGAACTGAAGAGTCTTAAGGAGCAAACAAGTCTGTTATTAAAAGCCCAGGAAGAAAAAGAACAAAACATAGGAGCAAAAGATACGTGTCTGAAATGTGGGGCATCCGAGCAGCAGAGTGAGACAGAACTGGGGAGTAAAGAAAATGAGGAATTAGTAAATCAAGTTGAACTTCTGAGAAAAGAAAATGAGCAAGTAAAGCGGAAGCTGCAAGCAGCACTTGTGAACAGGAAGGAGCTTCTGAAGAAGGTTACCAAATTGGAGAATGAATTAGAGCAACTGAGTAGAGAACAAGATTCAGAAACCTCAGTGGCTCGGGCAGGTGCAGGGGAAGAAAACATGAGAAGCATGCTCAGCAAAGAAGTGACTCTTGAAAACCAGCCCCGTGAGGACTATCTAATTCAGCTGCTTTCTGAAAAGGAATCTGAGTTGCAGAGCATCCGGAAGGACCTGCAGGATAAAGAAACTACTGAAGCACGACTGCAGGCAGTGATTGAGGAAATGAGGCAAAGCTTGCAAGGTAAGGCAAACACTGTTTCAAATATAGATGAAGTCACGGAGCATCAGACAATTCCTGACAAAGTAACTGAAAGCAGTGAAAGCCCAGAAGATGATGAAGAAAATGAAAAACATAGTTCAGCAGGTACAAATCTGGAAGAAAATCAAAAGTCTACTCTTAAAGAAAGGATTTCCGTTCTTGAACAAGAGAAAGAACAACTTCAGAAAAAACTTCAAGAAGCTCTGGTATCTCGTAAAGACACTATAAAAAAGGCTCAAGAAAAAGACAGGCATCACAGAGAACAGCTGAAACAGCAGAAAGATGATTACAACATCCTGCAAGAACAATTTGATCAGCAAAGCAAAGAGAAGGACAGCATCCAGGCTCAGCTCAGACAACTCCAAGAACAGAAAGGATCAGCAGAGAGTGTTTTTGGGAGTCAAGGTGGGTTGAAGTCTTCATGCATGGAAGCAGAAGATAAAACAAATAACAAGCTTGTACAAGTTGCAGATGTTTCTGAGGAAGAGTTTAAAAAACACCTTGACAAATTGCAGATGGAGAAAGAGAAATTGGAATGTAACATCAGCCATATGCAAAGGGAACTTGCTCACAAATCAGAATTAATCTTTGATTTGCAACAGCACATAGCACAGTTGTTTGTGGAGATAGAAGGGCTAAAGAGAACCTCTGACCAAGCTGAAGCTAAGGAAGCAAGTCTTCAGACAGAACTGGAGGAGAGTCAAGGAAAAATTTCTGGAGTGGCCAGTCTGGAAGACTTGAAAATCCTTGTGCATCAAAAGGATGAAGAAATGGAATTTCTTAACCAGCAGTTAAAGGAGAAAAGTGAAGTTCTCAATGATGTGCAGGCACAATTGCTGGAAAAAGAGGACTCCATCAAAAGGCTGTGTAGTCAGTTGGAAGCTCAGGCTCAGGTGCACGAGGAGCAAAGCAAGCGACTGCAAACAGAGATGCTTGAAATTCAGGAGAAGCAAGAGGACCATGCAGAAGCAGCTAAACAGAAGACTCAAATGCAGAGAAAGTTGCAAGCTGCACTCATCTCTAGAAAAGAGGCACTAAAGGAGAGCAGATCTCTAAAAGAGGAGCTGGCTAATGCTAAAACCACTATTGACAATCTTTCTGTCAAGCTGACAAATATGGAAAGCCAAATATGTGGCCATGTTAAAGAAACAGATACCTTAACAGAAAAGTTAGCGTGCCTCACTGGAGAGCGAGAAAAACTTACTGCAGAAATTGATAAAGTACTTAGAGAAAATCAGAATCTTGATGGATGCTGTAAAAACCTTAACGTTACTCTGGACAGAGTTGTTCTAGAAAAAGAGAAGCTGGAGAAGGAGGTGGAATCATTGAAGGGCTTTCAAGCCACTGAGCGTTCTGAGTGGCAGCAGAAATACAAGGAGCTTCAGGGAGAATATGAAACTCTGCTGCAGTCATATGAGAATGTGAGTAATGAGGCTGAGCGAATTCAGCGGGTGTTGGAAACTGTTAGGCAGGAAAAGCAGGAAACTTTCATTCAGCTAAAAAGGGCTGAAGCAAAAAAAGAGGAAACAGATAAGCAGCTACAGGAAGCTGGACAGGAAATTGATGGAATGAAGGAGAAAATGAGAAAATTTGCAAAATCAAAGCAACAAAAGATCCTAGAATTAGAGGAGGAGAATGAGAAGCTTAGAGCAGAGATGCATTTTACAGATGGAGAGCTACACAGGACTGGAGAGAGCTTTACAAACACTAGCCTGAAAGAAGATCTGGAGAGCTCTAGGAGGGAATGCCAGTTTCTTTCTACTCAGCTTGAGACAGTAATGGCTGAAAAGGAGTCTCTTAATCAAGAGATCATGGACTTGAAGTGTCTTTTGCAGTTAACAGACTCTAAGCTGAAGGAAAGCAGAGAACTTGTAGATAAGTATGTTGCCCAGCAGACAACTGGGGAAGAAACAAATGAGGCAGTTGCCACACCACCACCAATGGAAAGGTCTGAAAATCAAGTGGACATAACTTTTAGACCAGAGCCTCCTGATGCAGAGCTGGAAGAAGAGGCAATTAAAAGTGATAGACCTTGTGAGGATCCTGGTATCTACAGACAGCAAATAGCTGAGCTCACCAAGCGAATCACAGAGCTGGAAGATGATAGAAGGGCTTCAGAGCAACAGCTGGGTGACATCCGCAGGTGTGTTGAGACTTTAGCAGTTGAGAAAAGGGCTTTAGAGCACCAAATGGAAGAGAAAGTCCATGAAGTGGATGCTCTGCAGGCTACAGTAGCAAAGATGGAGCAAACGGTCCAAAAAGCCAAAGACGACCTGGTCAGAATGACAGCACTGAAGGATGCGCTAGAGGCTGAAAAGGATGACTTGGAAGAAAGGCTCATGAATCAGCTGGCGGAACTTAATGGAAGCATTGGAAACTATCAGCAAGATGCAACAGACTTCCAAATCAAAAATGATCAACTGAAACATGAGCTTCAGAGTTTGCAGAGAATGATGCATGAACTGGAGGAGGAGAAAAGTCAGATGGCAAAGGAGAAAAGCAAAGCAAGTTCAGAAAAGCAAAAGGAATTTGTAGAAAAGCTAAAATACAATTGGAGAGGAGAAAGCAGCACACATATAAAGGAGCTTCAAGAGCTGCTGAAACAGAAACAGCAGGAGATTAGTCAGCTGCAGAGGGACTGTATCAAAAGCCAGGAAAAGAACACTAGTTTAGAAAGAACTGTTAAAGCTCTGGAATTTTTGCAGAGTGAGACTCAGAAAGAGGTAGAAACAGCCAAAGAAACTTCAGCTAAAGCAGTTGAAGACACCAAGAAAGCCCAGGCAGAGCTTGCTCTCTGCAAAGTAGTGTTGGATGACACTCAAAGTGAGGCAGCAAGGGTTCTAGCTGAGAGTGTCAAAGTGAAAGAAGAGTTGCAAGCAAACAAGGAGAAAATTAAAATTCAAATGAAGAAAAAGGATGAGGACTTTGAGAGAAGACTCGAACAGGAAAAAGACAAGCACTCAAAGGAAATCAAAAACATGGAGGAAAAGCTGGCAACATTGCAGAGGGAGAAAGACCACATGGAAACAACAGTTGGTGAACTTCAAGACTCCTTGAAGACAAAAGATCAAGAAGCCAAGCAATTGGAAGGCAGTCTAAACAAAACACTAGCCCAGCTTGCAGCCTTCACCAGGAGCATGTCTTCCCTTCAGGATGATAGGGATAGAGTGATAGATGAATCAAAAACATGGGAGAAGAAATTCACTGACACTATTCAAAAGAAGGAAGAAGAAATACGTTCAAAAGAGGAAGCTTGTGTTGTGCTAAAGGACCAGATGAAACACATGACCATGCGTGTGGAAGAACTCCAGACTCATATATCCAGGTAAATAAGCTGTGTCAGGGGAGGTTTGTCAGGAAAAGGTTACTTTGTATTTGTTGTCTGCACAAGGACACAGGGTGATCAGCAATCTAAAATAGTCCTTCTGCACGTCATTAGGATACTTGTGTTAAATCTGTTCTCTGTGACAAGCACTCACCATCTGATTACTACCTAGAGTCTTTCAAATTTCAGATTGATTAGTTTCTTTTGCATGGAGTTGTTGCACTGAGAGGTCAAGAGAGTATTGGGATACATAATTCCAGTTTAATCCCAAAATAAATTTTATGGGGAAGATGGAGCTATGGAAACCTATCAAAATGGACATCTGTGTATTTCCAAAATTCAAAACCAAACCATCCAATTTTACGTGAGTAAAATTGTTTTATAAAAAGTTTGTATGCTGTATGTTTTCATGCTGGAGCATGAAATGGACATCAAAGGTATCAGAACAGCAATTTCATAGTGGGGTGGTGTGGGGTTCTTTTTATTGCTAGCTACAGTGGACGAGACAAGTAATGTAATGAAAAGGAGGTGATAACATTCAGTGTTTAAGTGCCTCCATTTTTTTCAGTATTGACATGAATGACTTTAAAAGAATATATTCCCCTGGCACCACCCCCTTCAGGCAGTAGTACAGAACTTTAAAAGATAGCTTGAATTTTAAATTGAGAGCTATATCCAGCTTGCTTTCTTTAAGTAAAATGAATTCTGTGGCTTTTCTAAATTAGTATAAAAACAGTTTTAGTGTGGGCTAAGATACTGAGATACTTTGTGGATTTTTGACCAACTTTTCTGTTTTCAGGCTGGAACGCAACAAGAAAGACTTGGAGGCTGACTGCAGGAAGGAGATTCAGCATCATCAAAAGACATGTGAAATGTTACAGGAGGAAAAAAAAGAGCTTTTGACTCGGCTTGAGGGGTCTCAGGAACTGTACAGCAAGTCTCAGAATGAACAGCAGGAACTGGGGTCAGAAATCAGCAGCCTGAGAGACCAGCTTGCTGACTTACAGAATTCCTTCACCAAATGTGAGCTGGCCAGGGAAGAGCTGGGGACTGTGGTCAAGCAACAAGAGACCAGTATCCAGAATTTTAAACTCAATTGTGAACAGCTTGAAGCTGATCTGCAGGCTTCCAAGGACCTAACAAATAAGCTGCATGAAGAAACCAGTGCCAAAGATCAAAAGATCATGAGTTTGCTGTCTGCCAAAGAAGAAGCAGTGATGGCTGCTCTAGATGAATTACAGCAGCAACATTCTGAAGAGATGAAAGAGTTGGAATGTAGGCTCATTAAGGAGGAAGAAGATAAAAAAGCCTTGGAAAATGAGAAGAACAAATTTCTGGACAAACTTGATCATCTCACTGAAAAGATGAAGATAAGCAGAGAAGAAAGTAAGCAGCAGAAGGCACAACTGGACTCCTTCACCAAGTCCATGTCATCTCTGCAGGACGACCGAGACCGCATACTGAGAGACTACAAGCAGCTTGAGGAACGCCATCTTGCTATAATCTTGGAAAAAGACCAGCTAATTCAAGAGGCTGCTGCTGAAAACAACAAGCTCAAGGAAGAAATGAGACATTTCCATAGCCAGGTGGATGACCTCAACTCTGAGAATGCCAAGCTGAACGCAGAGTTGGTGCGGTACAGAGAAGACCTTAACCAAGTGATTTCAATAAAGGACTCCCAACAGAAGCAACTTCTCAAAATACAGCTTCAGAGGATCCAGACTCTGGAAAATGAGAAGGTAACCATAGAAACACAGCTGAAAGAGTCTGAGCGTACTCAGGACGATCTCAGGAAGTGCATGGAAGCCTTGAGAGAGGATAAAGTCGGTATGTCTCAAGAGATCGAAACCCTTATGTCCTCTCTGTCCCGGGTACAGAGTGAGATGGCAGCATTACATGAGGGGAGTCCCATCGTGGAGTGTCAAGCAGAACTGAAGGCTCGAGAGGACGAGGTACAAGAACTGAGTCATGAGCTTTCCCTCTCCCAGAAAAGAATAACGGAACTTGAGGGGGAGCTAGAACGTGTTCAGAGGGATGCAGCCAAGAGAGTGGGAGATGCTGAGGACAGGCTTCGGAAGGAATTGAAGCACCTGCATCATGATGCAGGGATAATGAGGAACGAAACAGAGACAGCGGAAGAGAGAGTAGCAGAGTTGGCACGGGACTTGATGGAAATGGAACAGAAATTGCTTGCAGTCACAGATGAAAACAAAGATCTCAGAGCTCAAATTCAGTCTTTTGGGAGGTCCATGAGCTCTCTTCAGGATAGTCGAGACCAGGCCAATGAAGAGCTTCATGTTTTGAAACAGAAATACTCCGCAGACTTAGAAGAACAAAAGAGTCTAGTACAGAATCTTCAGAAACAGATGGCTCAGCTACAAGAGGAGCAATGTTCCACTGCCAGGGACCGAGATATGGTGAGGTCTGAGCTGACAGAACTGCAGAAGGCTATTGATGAAAGAGGTCTCTTGGCCCAGATTGAGAAACTTAATCAGCAGCTCAGAGCTAAAGATGATGAGCTTCTCCATTTGTCTTTGGAACTGGAAGGCTCTTCAAACCAAGTCAAATCTTTCTCCAAGGCTATGGCAAGCCTGCAGAATGACCGAGACCGTCTGCTGAATGAATTGGACAAAACACGTAAGACTGAAGAAGTGAAACAACAAGCAGAAGGGAGCACTTCCACCACTTCTTCAGAAGTGCAGAGTCTGAAGAAGGCATTGGCCTCCTTGCAGAGTGACAGAGACAGAGTAGTAAGTCCTTGTTCTTTCTTCCTGCTCTTACTTAAAGCACCACAGGAGACTTGGATCTTCAAGTCTTAAAATTCAGCACACTTAGATCCAGTAACTGCAATGTGAGGCATATCGTTGTCTTCATGAAATCACAGAATAGTTGAGATTCAAGGGTCTTGTGGAGATCTTCGAGAGATCTTCTAGTCCAACCCCCTGCACAAACAAGGTTGGCTGGAATAGGTTGCTCTGTACAATGTCCTGTTTCATTTTGAATATCTCCATTGGTAAATATTCACAGCTTCTCTGGCCAACCTGTTTTTTCATGTATCTGGAAACAGTTTCCCAAATTAGTTGCTCCCTCACTTTCCCAGGGATGGAGACGAGGCTGACCAGACTGCCGGTTCCCAGTTCCTCTTCCTTGCCCTTCTTGTAGGTGGGGATGACATTTGCTTTATTCCAGTCTTCAGGAACCTCTTGGGTCACCATGACCTTTCAAAGGTAATGGAGTTGCCTCCCAATGACCTTAGCATTTGTGGGCATGCTCCATCAGACCCCATGGATCTGGTATGGGCCATCTATGTTATTTTCTCTGACATGGAGGCTGTGATTTCATTGTTAACTTCCCAGGGTGGTTTCTCTGTTAGCTTGGTTTAGAATATGAAATAATGGAAATAAGATCCCTGTTAACCTGCTTAGTTCACACCTGTGTCAGCTCATGCGTTTGATTTGCCTTAGATTTCTAAAAGAGACTAGAGCAAAAGCTTGAGTTTCCTCCTCCTCTTGGCAGCTGATTTTCAAGGCAGGTATAAGACATTGCAGATTACTTTTGACATCCTTGCCTGCACACAGGATGTGTCTGTGTTTGTATAGTCTCTGGCACAGTGCAGCCCAGAAAGTTTCAGAGTTCTCGTTGCTGGTCAGAAGACAAACTTTGACAGTTACGTCCCACTGCCACTCATTAAGTACTTTCTTGTCTCCAGAGTCAGCCATGTCTTCTTGTCTTTAAAAACAATTGCAGTGATGCATGCATTAACAACAACTTATTTCTAATTACAGCATGACTGGAATTGGAGAGCCAAAAGGATTTTACTTCTTCAGTTTCCTGGTTTACAGTAAATACCAGCTTCAGGAGTTATGCTTAACCAACTCCTTCTGTGTCACTTTGTTTTCCTCTGAATAAGATAATTAATATTGTAGCCTGGAGTCTTCTAATGTATGTCACGTCTTCATTGGAGGGCTCAAAACTCACTGGCCTCATTAACAATAGAATTGTCTGAGGGGTTTTTTTTCTGAGCAGTTTTTAGTACACTGCTGCATTTGATGATTCAGTTTCTAGTTCCTCTGCCATCTGAATGTGACCTTTTATCGCCTCCAGAAACCACAGTGAGAAATGCTCTTTAACAGTTCTAAGTAATAAACCTGATGCTTTCTCAGCTGTCACACACTGATGTTTTCCTTTAATTCCAGGTAAGAGAGCTGGAGAATCTGAAGCAGCAATATATCCTGGTCGGGGTGGAAGCCGCTGAGAATTCTCGCTTAAAGGCACAACTGCAGGAGTGGGAGCAAGAGGCAGACAAACAGCTCCGTCTGCAAGAACAACTGAAGCAAGAAGGAGTTGTGTACCAGCAGGAGCTCCAGCGGCTCAGGTGAACTGTCTGTCTGCTCCCTGCCTTGGTGATGATGGAAATGTGTTTGTTTCTCTCAAAGAGCTGTTGTGGGCAGAGGTGAAGGGAATGCTGAGAACCTCAGCCTGGACTGTGCCAGGTGCCACTGAGGCACTCTGCCCTGGCCAGGAGAGGGCACATGTTTCCCTTGTCCAGCTTCTGCCTCAGAATTTCAGCCCAGCAGGTTGGAGGTCAATGCGTGTATGAAATAGATCAGTGACCTTTCAGTTTTTATTTCCTTCATCCAGTCGTGGTCAGTATCATCTGTTGGAGGGGAAGCTGAGGCTGTTTCTTGTATTGGAGCTTATGTATATGATCAAAGTACTCTCCATTACAGGCTGCTGCTGAACACCCTTTATCATACTTTATATGATATCATAGCCACTGATATCATAGCTTAGAACATACTCATTTTGTATGGCTGTCTAATCCTTTATTTCAGTTGCTCTATGTCTTATAGCTTTTTTTTTAAACTCTGTAATTCACGTCTAGTAAAATTGTCTTCTCCAGCTGGACTAAAACTAGTCAGACAAATATGCTCTGTTCTGAAAACAGGGGGGAAATGCTTTCAAATATTTCGGCAATCCATTTAAGAATTCCTGAGGCTGGAATGAAAAGGGTGGGATTTTCTCTGTAGAAAGGCCTATGGCTTATCTTTGTCCAGAGTGATGTAAAAACTTGTAGTTCTCTCCCTTCCCCCTGCCCCCAATCTAAAACTTCAAACTAAAACTTCAGATCTCATAAAGTTTGGAAGTATCTTACAAATTTTATTTATCCTGACGAAAGAACAGGAAGTTTATTTCCTGCGTAGCTTTTACACTGTACATGAAGTGATGGCCTCAGGTTGGTATGGTGGGATTGGTACTGTGGGTCTGGTGCACCTGATCATGCAGAGAAATTGTTATGGGGACAAGTGGCATTGCCAGTGACTTCCTTGACAAAACTCTGTACAGTGAGATCAAAACAATGTCCAGGAACACAAAGAGTGTGAGCATGGAATAATCAGAAGGGTTCAACCAAATACAGAAAACTTACTTAAACCTGCTCTTAAGGTTCCTCTACTTAAGTGGGTTGTTTTGGCTTGGCTTGGTTATAAAACTTCATGTCTAGCATGCGGTGATGATTGAGTCACCCTTGTCTCATTCTTAGCTGGATACCTGGACATCACAAGTGATACTGGTAACTTCCTTGTAATTTCCCTTGTTTTGTGCTGGGCAGAGAGGAGAAGACTACATGGGAAAAGCTGAGCAGCAGCATGAAGGAGCAGTACCTGATGGCCATAGCAGAGAAGGACAAGCAGCTGAGCCATTTACAAAGGATCACACAGGAAATGAGGCTGCCCTTCAGCAAGTCTCAAACCGTAGAGGAACAGCACCAAAGCAAGGTGGGTGGAAAGACACAGATTCTTTACTGGAAATGTAAGGCTTGAAACTCAGCCAGAAGAGCGTGTGTTGCATGTATCCAGCTCCTACAGACTGCAGTACTGGATCTGGTTGTGAGGCCTCCGAAGATAATACCAACAATCTAACTTGCATCACTGAAAGTTTTAAAAATTATGGCATACCCCAAGTGCTCTTCCTTAAGTTCCTGGTGTTTCAAGAGGGTAAAAGAGGCAGGGCTTCATAGGCACCTTGGGTCCTTTGGAGCAGCATGGAACTTCTCAGGTGTGTATTCTGGCTGTTTTAGAATTGCAATCTTGCACCGTCTTTGAATCTAAGATTTTCTGGGTTAGTTCTCATTTTAATGTCACATCGTAATTTTTAAGTTTTCAATTGAATTTTTCTTGCTGTTTTTACTGTAACAGGGATCTACAGTCCTGGTTCAAGCCCAGAGAGGCTGAGACTTGAACACTGCACCTTCTCTCTTATTCCCCCTGTATATATAGTCCTAAAAGTGGAGTGGAAGATGTGTGGTATTTTGCTTGTCTAGGGAAGGCTGCATGTACAGTGCAGTGCATCAGAGCCAAGACAGAACTCTCCCACCCAAGTCTGCAATGTTCCAGTGATGTACATCAGTGGAGGGGGTGGGAAATGTCCCTTGTCTCTTTGATACACCCATGCGTATATATGTTCAAGCAAAGAAAAGGCTTGAACAATGTTCATGTGATGCTTTCCAGGAGGATTCTTCAGTGCTGGCCTTCTGGTCTTTGTTGATTACAGCAGTGTGGGCATTGCTTGGGTTTTTGTTTGTTTTTTCTTTTCTCATTCATGTGCCCTTTTTTTTTTTCTTCCTGTATTGTAAACAGCTTAAGACAACTTTTGAGAAGGACCCATCATACGTGCAAGTCTGGTGATCCTTCCTAACTGTTTGAATTTTCAGATTGCTTTTAAGATATTTCTGTTTATTCCCCATTTGCTCTTTTGCCTGAGCAGATAAAGTTCCAGGTCTAGGAATAATGCTGGGTTTGACCCTGGAATACTGAAAAGAGAGGACTAACACAAGAGCGAGTTGGCACACATGCAGTATATTTTTCATTGTTCTTTCCTTGGCAGATTTCTCCAGGAGTCCTGAAAGGGGACTTTTCAAGCCTAGAAACAGAGATGAAACACCTCCAGGCCCAGCTAAGTGACAGTCTGAAAGAACTGCACCAGAAAGAGCTTAGAATTCAGCAGTTAAACAGCAAGGTACTGATCCATGTCTTATACTTGCTTGCAGTCAGGGACAAGGAATGTGGGGAGGGTTAGGCTGAAATGGGGCTCAGGAAGCAGGAATGAATCTGTCCTTGTGGGCATTCGATGAAGTAACACAAAATCAGAAATACATCTCTTAAAACAGCAGTGTTAGAATCACACCGATGGTTTGCCTGTTGCTGAACAGGGCTGGCACAGCCCTGGAGCCCATCCTCCATCTCCCACACTGCTCTCCCTCACTGAGTAACTGGGATGACTCAGAGCATTGGAGAGAGAAGCCATGAGTGGAACAGCTGTTCTGCATGGACCAGAAGGATATCCAGGGCCCATGCAGATCCCATCCAGCAGGCTCACTGACAGGGTCTGAATCAGCAGTTTTTCTGCCACTGAAATGTAGTGCCCTTTCTCCCAGGTGACCAAAGGGAGAAAGGAAGAGGGAAGAGGACAGGGGAGGAAAGAAAGAGGTGCGAGAAGGGGTAGAGGTGGGGAGAGAGGGCAGATGAAGAGGACAGTGGGGGAAAGAAGTTGGGTGGGGGGAGATGAAGATCAGACAAAGGGACCAGAGAGTGAGACCATATGAAGGAAGTTGTTTACAGGTTCCATATCTGTTGTCGGGAGCACTTTCTAGCCTCCTGCTTTCTGGGCTGCTGAAGGAAGTCCCTCCTTGGGAAGGCAAGCTTGTCATCTTCACTTCTGCCTGCCAGCTTGAAACATTTCCTGTGTTTCAGTGCAGAATCACAATCAGTCAATTCCCACACTGAAATGGAAGACCCAGAATTTATCCATCTCCTTGAATGAGAGTTGTGTTCAAGGAGAAAATGAGAATACAAAATTGTAATTTACTGATGATATTTCTGAAAGGTTTAGGTCAATCTCAGCACTTTAGAAATCTTGTTCTGGACACGTAGTATTCTGTATATCTCTGATGTTTTGAGACTCCTGTTCCAGAAATCTTTGCCATTAGCAGCTCTTGGAGATTGTCACTGGTCTTTGGACCTTAGTGATGGGTAGCATGGTAGTTATATGTTCTCAAGAGAATTCTTACCCTCAGTTAGAGAACAATTTTGCTTTCACAAAATCAATTTCTTTGCTTGCTAGTTGTGTTCTCTTCTCAGCTATCTCAAGTCTTTGAGGAGAAAAATGCCCTCTCCCTCCAGCTGCGTGGCAGCAGTCGGAGCATCTGTGAGAGCCATCAGCACTACAGCGAGGTCCTGAACCGCTGCCTAGTGCTCGAGAGGCAGCTCCAGGACCTGCAGGCTGCAGACAAGAGCATGGTAAGGGGGTTGGGCTTGGTGCACAGCAGGTAAAAGCTTATTTCAAGTGGTTCTGCTAACTGTCCAGCATTGTAGTGGCTGTGTGTCCTCTTCATTCAGTGCAGTCTGCAGGACATTCCTGTGTTCTTTCAGGAGCTGTTTGCGACAGATGCTGCTCCAGGAGCACCCCAAGAAAAGAATGAGCCGCAGAGAGGCAGTTACACACCTGAACTGCAGGAGCTGCAGCTGAGGTAAAGAAAGTCTGAGAAAACAGGGGTGGGGATGTTGGTCCTGATGGAGGTCTTGAGGCTAGTGTTGAGCCTATTACTTTTACTCTGTACCAGTGTGTTGGGAAAACTCAGTCCCACATTAGGATCTTGTGGACTTGGAGGAACTGTCATATGCACTTAGTAGCTGTCATTAGTTATCTCTTTGGATTAGAGCTTCAAAAAAACCGCAGTGACAACAAGCCTCAGCAATGCCAGCCCAACCAGCATCTGGTGGGCTGCATCCTCAGTAGCTGCTGAAGTATATCAATGCTCCTGGCCTCAGGGTTGTAGCCTGAGAGTGTCTGGAATTGAGACGTAGCACAGGATTCCTTGTAACCTTCTGCAGCTAAGGTGTAGCACATGACTCCTCATGCCCTTTCACAATAATTTTCAGAAGGTGGAGCCATGGATGACGGAGCCAAGGAACTCCCTCCTGATGTGAAACATAAGCTTCAAGAGATTTATCTTCTCTCATGTTTTCCAAATAGTTTAAATATAGTAAAGATGACTAAGTCTCCTGTATGAGCTGGGAGGTAATTTGAGTCTGTTCACACACTGCATCAGTGAATATAAAGAGAAACACAATAGTCCATTAATTAGGCCTTTTTTAGCATATGCTTTGTTATTTTCTGACAGGTTGTCTGAAACAGAACATTTACATAGCGGCACGAAGCAAGATATGAAGTATTTGGAGGAGCAGCTGGAGGAAGAACGGGACCGTCGTCTTGCTGCAGAGGAGGCGCTTTTTGCAGCACAGGATCAGATCAGGAGGTGAGGCAGCTTGAGCAAAGAAACACCACAGAAATGTGGTGGTTCTAGCTCTGTTTTTCATTTGCGCTTCATCATATCCTTCTGTCAAATGGCACTGGGGTCATAGAGACAACTACCATGTCTTTCACAGAATCACAGAAAGGTTGAGGTCAGAAGGGGCCTCCAAAGACCATCTGGCCCAACCCCCTGCTCAACTTAGACCCAGTTGCCCAGGACCATGTCCAGATGGCTGTTGAGTATGTCCAAGGGGGAAGATTTCACAGCTTCCCTGGAAAACTGGTGTGATGCTCAGTCACTCTTACTATAAAATAAGTGTTTCCTGGAGTTCAGGAAATTCAGTTCCTTCAGTTGTAGGCAGATGGAATAAGACAAATGACTAGACATTAAGACAAATTCTGTCTAGAAATTAGATGCCAACTTTTTCAATTAGTTAAATTAACTACTGGAAGATACAATTTGGAGACTGAGAATTGGGTGCAGGCCAAAGAGGAGTTCTCTTGCTTCCAGGGGATTTGTCTTCTCAGTAAGCACCTGTCTGTCATGCATGAAACAGTTTTGAGTTGAAGAATGTCACTCGTTTTTAATGTATTGCCAATTAACATAAACTTTCCATTAATTTGGTTATTGAGAAACACTTATGAAAAAGGACTTTTGTCCACCTTTGCCAGGCTTAGCTTCAGCCTAGATCCCTCTCCTGCCCCCTCCCCAGTATCCAGCACTGTGGTCTGCACTGCACAGGACACTGCGTATCTTGGGGCGCTGGACAGATGCCCTGAGAGTCAGCAGAGCAAAGGCGGCTGACCTGGACTAGATGTTGGGATTAGGATGCAGGGAGTAGCAGGTTCAAAATGCTTGATTCTCCTCACTGGCTTTGAAGAGGGTTTTAGCACATGACCTGACTGAAGGCACTTGTGCTGTGCATTTCCTGCTAGTTCAAATAACTGGAGTTATGGACTAGTGGAGTCTTTTACATAAAAACAATGCCTTTCTTTTGATACACTTGCTGATTTGGCCGAAAAATAATGGTCTGTATGGAAGAATTCTGGACGAAGTTCCTCTGGTAATTGCTACACAGTTGGGACAACTGTAGCTCCTTCTGGCATTAAAATCTATAAAAGCCTCCTGCAGCTGATCTCACTAATGAATGGTAGCCCCAGGATGTGACTGCTGCCTCTGTCACTAGAAAATAGTTAGGAAGAACCAGCACTATTGCAGCCAGAGCTGGCTTCCAAAATAATTTCACAGAACTTAAAGCATACAGGTGTATCAACTGCCCTGGCTTCTTTCAAGTCACACTATGAAATTTCACTTGAAAGGAAGGACTCCTGCTAGTTGGGTCACCCTGTTCTTTTGCTCAATGTGAGCTCAAGAGGCATGACACCTGTACAAATGGAACCAGCTCTTAGCAAGTGAAGCCAGGGTTTGCTTACAGGGGTTGATTCCTTTTTGGAGAAATACCTTCTTTCCTAACCTTGATTACAATGTTGATTTGGGGCATCATAATAAGAACTGAATTTAATTTCATGTTTGTTGTGGCAGGTTGCAGTCAAGTGAGCGGGCATCTTCCTTAAGTGCCAGCATTGATATGACTCCAGGTCACGAGCAGTCCTTGCTGATCGACTCCATGGATAATAATTCCAGCAGAGTAAGAATTTAACATTCACAGCTGTCAATTATGTGAGCCCTGGCTGATTCGAGAAACTGTGAACCTACAGCAGTTGAATCCCTCTGTAGAGACACGTAAATCGGTTGGGGACTGTGTAATATTTCTGCTCTTGCCGTGCTGGAAACAGAGTTGGATGGGGCTGGTTCATGGAAAACCTGCAGAGAGCAGGGGAAGGGGAATATTTCATGAGGATTGCCCTAGTGTTAGGATCTGACAGTGGAATGATTGGGTGAAGGTTTATGCTCATTAGCTTAAACAATCTTATCTCCATGGTCTGGAGAGCTCTGGATGAAGGCAGCTGGGGACACAACCATTCCTTGTAGTGACTGCTCTCTTTTTACTCTTCCAGACTCGGAGTACTCTTGGACTACGACGCCTGTTACGCTCTCTCTTCCGCTCCCGGACCCACTTGCCTCTGCTAGTGGCCATGTATCTGCTTGCTCTCCATGTCCTGCTCTTCCTGTGCTTTACAGGCCACCTGTGAAGAGGAGTTACAGCCTTGTATGGAGCCTCAGCCCTGTGCATACCAAGGGCCTGCACACCCTTGTAGAAGGGCAGCACTTCTCCCAGCTGCTGCCTTTCCCAAACCAGCCCTGAAGCAGCAGCTGCACCCAGCACCTGGGTGCTGCTGTCAGAGTCAGTGCTGGCGCTGGGGAACTTCTCTCAGGAGATCTGCCATTCCCTTGGTGTTTCTACATGAGTGGTTCATTTTCTGAGCCAGGGTTGTGCTGCAAGCCTCAAGGACAGCATCTGTTCCTGTACCTGGAAGTAGTACCACTCATTTTACATAGTATTGCAAGGCTGCAGTAGGAATAAGAAAAATACTCTTGAGTTGCTGCAGTACTTCAGCACTTCCAAAACTGCAGAATCCTCCTGTCTTAGGCTGAATCCATGAGTGGGGTTGGGGGAACACTGCAGCTGGATGTAAGAAAAAGAATTGTCTTCCCTTTCTTCCATCCCTTAGATTTGCTCCGTGGCTCAGAGCTGTCTGAAATGCATATCCTAAGGAAGTTATGGGCACTTTAAGGAATATGAATCTTAAAATCATGTTTCCTGCTCAGTTGCATCTCCTGTTGAAGAAGGGCTAAAATTAGTCTATCTGGCCCTGGTGAGCATTCCATTTAAAATCAGTCATATGTCTGCCCTGATGAGCCTGTAAAATAATGCTAGTAATTTAGTTATTTAAAAGGAATAGGAAACATGAAACTTTTTAGCTCTTAAGTTAAAAACCCTCCTATTTATAGCATTTGTGCACCTCTCATGATGGAAGGTGCTGCCTTACCTCTAGAAATGAGAGCAGCCCTGCTCCTGCCTTCTCAACCACTAAACACTTGTCTCGAGACTGAACCTGCACAGGCTATGTTGAAGGGGTCCATAATGTGCTGTGTGGGCCCAAAGCAAAGGCAAAAACTCCAGAAATAAACTCTCTCCACTGTGCTGAGGAAGGAGGCAGAGTTCTGAAACCTTCTGGTATCTCTGGTGTAGAAAGCTGGTGCTGGTATTTGGACATGTTTGGACCCAAATCAAATGATGCAAATGGACTGGATCTTTTAGGTTATATGGAAATACGGATATATTTCCATATGTTTTCTAAAGACCTCCTGAATTTGAGACTACCCTCTTCCAAAAGGAGAATGTTGAATGCCAAGGAAGTTTCGGTCGCATTCGCTGTCAGATCCCAAGTGGTCGTTTCATTCAGAGTACTGGCCAGGAGAATCATATCTGCCTCTTAGTAGAGTATTAACACTCACATTTTTTCCCACGGGAAAGAGGTAGTTCTCTTGATATTGCTGGTAAACTAAGCTGCTCTAGCCAGTGCAGAAAGCCTGTTTGAGGATGGAGTTATTTCACCGGTAGCTAAACCAGCTGGATCTCTGGCAGGTCCAGAGCACTGGCACTATATATCCTCTTGTGCTTTGTCCATGATTATCAGTGTGAATTTCCTCTAACTACGTAAAATTCAGTGACCAATAGTCTGTCTATAGCTTTCTGGGGTATGAGCTCCTGTATGTACAATAAAGTTTATTTTTCAGATGGAATTTGTGTAACGTTGTCATATAACTGTCCAAGTGGAGGGTGTAGTGCTTCTGTATCATCACACCTTGTGTGGGACTGCAGGTCTCTTGTGTGTGTGCTGCCTTGTGTGATGGTTGCAGAAGCTCTGTTTCTTCATACAATGTGAATGCCTAGGTGATGACCTTTTTTCCCTATTTCACCTCTTGCTCAGCCTTCTTCAGCTGACAGAATAAGGCAATAGCACTCAAATAGGCAATGTCTCGTGGCAGGGGTGTGTGGAACTAATGATTTTAAGGTTCCTTCCAACCCAAACCATTGCATGAATCGTGAAAGCAATTCCAGTAAAACAATATCTGCTTGGGTTTACTTTTCCACATTTGCCTGAACACTGCACCCTGTTAGATTTGTGCAACCCAGGACAGATACAGGAGTTGGCAACAGTGAGCTGGAACATGCTGATAACTCGGGACAGTTAAACTGTCCCCTTCCAACTTCCTGTAGCCAAAGCCAGGTACCCTTGTTCATAGTCACTACTACAGTCCCCCACCACCGTTGGAATGAAAGCCAGCATCGGGGTGGTGTAAGGCTGTAGGTAACATTTCCACTGTGTTTAACAGGAGCAAGGATTATAAGCAAAGTATGTTTCCTCTAAACCCATGCATTTTTTTTCGTGAACTGAAGAAAGGCACGATTCTGATGCCTCAGAGATTTAACTGTTTTATACCTGCAGATGGAACATTCAGATGGAATTAGATTAAATATTGGAATAAAACCTCAAAAGGAACTCCAGGTCTGCTAAGCGTAGTCTGACTGAACAGCTTTGTGGTTTGACATGATGAAAGATGGGGCCTTTTAGCTGATGTTTCCTGTCTCAAACATTTCAACATTTTGTTTCTGCTCCACTGGACCTGTCCTGCCTTGATTTTTGTTCTGTCTTCAGTAGAGCCTGAGAAGGAGAGATCAACCAACGAAGCTGTGCGCTGTCATCCCTGGGACACTCTCGCCAATTCTGCACCACCACTGAGGCTGAGACGGGGTCTGGTTTTGTGCCAGGAGGAAGGCAACATCATGGGATAGGGAGGAGTGGATACAAGTTACTGTATGGAGCTCCACGGGGAACTGTCCTGACCCTCTCAGCTCCCACTACAGGACAGGTGTGAGGATCTGGGAATGGCAGACAAAGCACATGATGAGGTAGAAGAAAAGGAACCTATGCAAGTGCCCTCACCAAGGGCAGATCATCCCACCTCTCATAATGAGAGCTACAGTAAGGCCAGTGCTGAGAACAACAGAGGAGTACAGTCACAGGTGAGCCATTCCTGAGCAAAATTAAAGCACCCATGTGCTTGACTCTTTCCAGGATTGCTTGCTGCCTCCCGGGAGCCTGAAACAGTGATGTCACCAAATGATTGACTAAGTTCAATGCAGCCTTTGGACTGTGCCCACTCTGGTTCTTTCACATGGGTACTGGTGATGTTGCAAAAATAAGTCCAAGGTTGATCAAAGGAGTTTTCAGGGCCCTGGGCAGAATGGGAAAAGGTTCAGGAGCACAGTTAGTGTTCTCCTCAGTCCTCCAAGTAATGGGGAGAGATATTGAAAGTAAAAGGCATGCTTGAGACATCAATACCTGGCTCCAGGATTTGTGCCTGCACCAGAACTTTGCTTTTTACACTCATTTGAGAGTTTTCTTTAAAACAGAAGGTGTGCTGGGACCTGATGGGATCCGCTGTGCTGATGGGGGAACCGCTGGGTCTGCACTGCGTTGGTGTCTCAGAGCAGAGGCAGCTTGCAGGGGAACTGCAGCACTGGGGCCAGTTCTGGGACTCATGACTTGAGCAGAGCTGGGGGCTGGGATGCAGGAAGTGAAAAGAGCTGAAGTTAAAACAGGAACTCGGAGGAGACACAGGCCCAAAGCTGTCGCTAGCAGCAGGTGCCTGAGCAAAAAGCAGCAAGTTTGCCAGCAGGAACTGGTGAGCCTTTAAAGGTAAGAAAACTTGAGTGGGTTTTGGGAGTGGAAAGTGAGAAATGACTACAAGAAAGTGTAGTGTTTGGTGGGCAAAGAGAGCTCCTTCCTGACCAAGCATGTTTAAGTGGACAGTGCTCAGCATTTGCTTCTCAGGCTGTTGTCCTGCCATCACTGTTGTTCTTGTGTTTGAGGCTCTAAAGAACCACGTTTCCAAGTCTACCAGCACGACTGTGCTGTGTGATAGCCCTATATTTGTGCTGTAGTGGATGTTTTCCCAGGGGAAAATGGGACAAAAAAAGGGTTGAGATGCTACCCTGGCTGGTATTTCTCATATAGACAGTGTCCAGAGCCTCGTGATGGGACTACAGCCTGTGGTTTGTCACGGTTCCCACAGTGCATGGCAGGTGGCTTTGGAGAACAGGTGGTCAAGAACCATTTACAGCAGCATTTAAAACCTTGAACCATCTTATCTGAGCTCAAGTCAGCGGCCCCAAAAACAAGCAGCCCTGTGCTAGCTGGTTATTACTGCTGGTTTATGCTTTACAAAAATAAGGGATGAACTTTAAAAATCTTTGGCATGAAAGATGCCAATAAATTAGGGAGGGGAAAGGGAGAAGAAAGGTGGTGTTAGATGGGGCTGTGTTGTCCATGTGAGCCTTTCTGCTTCCCCTGCTTCTAACTGCAATTAGCTGTATTCAGTTGGGCACCGGATTGCTGTCACTGGGGATTGTCACAGACCTGCTGTGGTCCTGAGGCACCTGGAGAAGGCCTAAAACCTTCACTGTATATCTGCCTTAGGCCCTTCATCTTCTCCCTTAGCTGACTACGTGGCCTTTGTTTAACAGAAGAAAGAATCATCTCTGCTGTGCTCATTTGGTTTCTGTTATCTTCGCTCCCTGGTCCTACAGTGCTGGTTCTCTGGAAAGGACAACTTGAAACTCAGCTGGAAAGGACAGCTTGAAACTGAGCAGTGCACTGCACTAAAACAGAAGGTTATTCACTTGAACAGCTTTTGATGCGGGACAGTTAATTACTTAGCAAAAACAGAGAATTACTTAATTACTCAGCATAAACATTTTGTTTTCACAGAGGCAACTGCCCCAAGTGCCTAGGGCTGTCCGAGGCTTCCACACAGCTGTGGGAGTGAGGGGTTAGCGCAGCTGAACAGCACAAGGCAAAAGCTTCTGTTAACTGAGGATCCAGCACACGGGAGGTCTCTTCCTTCCGGTTGATTTGGTCACAGTTTGGTGTGATGGAAAACAGGGCTTAGCTCAGTCTTTCCTGCACATTCTCTTCCATCTTTCTCTCTGCTTTGGGCAACACAGAGCCCAGCTTGCGATTCCTCAACACTGCAGGCAGTAAAAGGGGTGGGATATGAAGGGATGGGGCTCTGATGAGAGTGAGTGCCCTGGATCTGGGGTGTAGGGGCAGCCAACTCATCTTTTCTCTCTCTCTCATTTTGTAAAAACTCAGTTGTTTAGGGACGGGGCGGGGGGGGCTTTTTCATCATGTTTTTTTAACGGTTACCTTGAAAATGAAACGCAGGGGTTTTACATTTCACATTACTTTTAACTTCCTCTTCCTGGGCCCATCACTTCCTCCACGCCTGCAGGAGCTGTTCCACCACAGCCTCAGCCAGTTTAACCCTACACCCTCAGTGCTTTTAGCCCCATTTCCCATTCTCTCCACATGACAGACATGAACACCATACAGCACCAGCGCTGTCACACCTCTGTCCAACCTTGCTCTGGCCCTTCTCTAGGCTACTGGGCAGGGATTAAAAGGTTGAAAAACAGACAAGAGGCTTGAGGAGTCCACCTCAGTTCCAGCAGCACAGTGTCACAGTGTTGGAGCATGCCATAGTGGTGTGCACAACTGGGCTAACACAGGGAACAGCCTCCCACAGCACAGAAATTAATGTGTGTTGGAAAAGCAGAATCTGGTAATTGGATGCCAGCATTCATTTACATTATAATAAGGTGTGTGTTCTAACTGCAGAGTCAGGGCGCGTGATGGCTGTGGTTTACAACTACACTCCCTGTGTATTTTGCTGTAAGACATGCTGGGGCTCAGGAGTAGCTATTTTGGGGTGCCCTGTCCTGTATGAGGGGCAGGTGTATGAGGACAGGTGGCCTGTAAGGGCCCCTTCCAGCCCAAGTTCTGCTGTGAGCCAGCTGTGGCCATGTGTGGCCGCCCTGGGTGACACTATGTCCTTGTTGTGCAGATGTGGAAAGCAGTTGTGGGACACAACGTGTCAGTGAAGGTGGAGGCTCAGGGAGACGACTGGGACACGGACCCTGATTTTGTGGTGAGTGTCTGGTGTGGCAACTATTATACTGGTGGTGCGGAGAGTTCCTGGCCCTGGGCACTTGCTGCTCAGCTGGGCCAGGGCTCAGGGCTCAGCACTGCATGCAGCACCGCTGGCAGGGCAGGATCAACCGAGTTCCATCAGCCCCTTGCAGGTACTGTCACATCACCTGCCTGAGCCACTTCTGACACCAGGTTTAGTCTCCAGAACTTCCTACATCATTGCACACCCCATGTCTGACCACAAGCAATGGCACTTAAGGAATACAGAATATGCAGGGTTTCTTAAACGTTCTCCCTGGTAACTTCCCTTGTCCTCCCCACAACTTATGTTACAAGACACAGTGAACACTTACAGTTTCTCTGTCCCACACTGTTTGTAACTGTACAGGATCCAGGATTTCCCTCATTTATCTTTTTTCTAGAAGGAAAATCCTATTCTCTTTACAGTCAACTTGTGCAGATGCAGCTCTGTGCCTCACACTCTTGTTTTCCATCTAGTCTGACTCTGAGTGAGCTGGTAAGAGAGCAGAAGGGCCTGGGGAACCCTCTGCATTCATACAAGGTCATGATTTTAATTTTCCGTTTGGTTCTCTATTACTTTCCTAATAAGCCTCTCCTGTTAGACAACAGTCCTGTGTTTTCGAGGTTCAGTCTTGCCTAATTATTTCCAGTAGGAAATTCTAGTTTGGGACAGAAAAGCAAATTCCTTTCTCATAGTTTCAAGCTATTAATGTTTTAGGAAAAATCTACACTGTTCAATTCTTTTGCTTACCCAATTTCTTCTATTTGTGGAGGCATTAAAAAAAAGCATGAACAGAGTAAGACTTGGTATTAATTTTTTCATTCCATTTCATATATACATATTTTCAGCTTTACTGTATATTAGGAAAGACTTTATTGATGCTACACTTTATCGAATGTATGTTCAGACCTTCCACAAAGCTAGAAAACAAGGCTGTGATAGCCAGGCCCGAGGGCTGAGGTCATTTGCGGTTTCTCCAGTATTTTCCCCAACAGCGAATTCCGCAGATTCCTGGTGTTACCTCGGCTCTGCAGAGTGGGTCGGAGACCTCGGCCCGGCCCTGCCCTGTTCTGCGGGGCGTCGGCGGGCGCCGGGGATGGGGTGGCGGGACCCCTGGGCTGTGCCTGGTCCGACGGAGCGGCACCGAGCCCCGTGCGGGGCTGACGGCCGCGGTTCGCCCCGCAGAACGACATCTCCGAGCGGGAGCAGCGCTGGGGAGCCAAAACCATCGAGGGCTCCGGCCGCGCCGGGCACATCGAGTGAGTGCGGCGGGGGAACCGGAACCGGGGGACGTGGGGGACCGGCCCTGCGGGAAAGAACGAGGCCTGCGGGGGGTGGGGGGCCGGCGCTGCNCTCGGGCCCCCGCTCTGCGGCTCCTCGCTGGGTGCTGCCCCGCAGCGGGGTCCGCGGGCCGCCCGGGCTGCTGTGGGGGATCAGGGGGAGTACCTGCACACGGGGCTGCCCCGGTGCAAAGGCTTGCCGCTCCTTCCCT
>VZRQ01003527.1:18346-37937 GCA_013397975.1 Machaerirhynchus nigripectus | reverse complement strand
GCTTGCGGCTCCCTCGGGACAGCCCAGCGCAGCCCTGCAGTGCGTGCAGTGCGGCACTCAGAAAAAGGAAGGGGTGGGGTCCCGAGAAGGTCGGGGTGTAGCCCTGAACAGGGCTGCAGGAGGAGGCCTCGATGACCCTCTGAGCCCATTACTCTGGTCCCTTGCCAGAACCCGGGGTGCCCTCCCAGGCACAGCGGCCGCGTGTGTGGCCGGCACCCAGGGGAGCCCAGCGCAGGCGCGCGGTGGCAGCTGGTTCTGCGTGCATGTCCGGCTGTGTGCTGGGGTTTGGCTGGTGCAGGGGCACAGGGATGCTCCAGCCAGCTGCATGGCTCTGCAAATTCCCACGCTGACCTGCCCTGTCTCTGTCTCCAGCATCCATCAGCTGAGGAACAAGGTATCAGAGGAACATGAGGTCGTCAAGAAGAAGGAGCTGGAGACTGGCCCCAAGGCATCCTATGGCTATGGGGGCAAATTTGGAATAGAGCAAGACCGAATGGATAAGGTAACAGCTGTGGAAGGCTTCCTTGAGCCTCAGTGGAAAAGTGCTTTTCTCATACAGGAAGGGGCACCCCTGTTTTCTGGTCTGACCCTGAAGGGAGAGAATGGAGAGTTTGCATGGCTGCACAGATTCACACGTCCAGCTAGCCCATAGTCTGTCTCCAGGCTCTGTTTGAATTCATTTGTATAACTCATCTCCACAACTTCTTTGCAGTGCTCCCTTTAGCTGTGAAAGACTTCCCGTGGCTGTTCAAGCCTGCTGCATAACAATTAAATCTGGTGCCTCCCTACTTGTACTTGGAAAACTAATGTGTACTAATTCCCTCCTCATATTCTGCATTACAGAAACCTCATATCTCCCCGAGATAAAGCCCTCAACACCAGATCTGGTCTATGTTTTGTGATAATCATCATCATCATGCTTCTTCCTGCACCTTTCAGCATTTAATACTTCTTTTTCAGAAGTGAGATGATTAGATCGCAGTAGAGTTCAGTAGGTGGGGTCACTGTGGGATTGAACAATACCAGGATGGCAGGGTGAGAAACAGACTGTCCTGAAAAATTCCCTGCTCTCCCTGTGAGAGGTGTTGTAGTCAGGAACTGCACACACTCTTCAGGAGAAGGGGCAGAAGCTGAACACTTGCAGCATCCTGGTGAAACTGGACAAAGGCCAAAAAGTAGCTCAACAAAAACACCCTCAGTCTGGTCCAGCACAGTCTGAGCACAGCTGTTTCATTTTGGCATAGAGTGTCTGTGGTTCCTGGCCTCAGCACCTCCAGCCGGGAGAGCAGGATCCTGGCCTGGCCTGTGGCCAGGTTTGCTGGCCCTCACTCTCAGATACAGAAACAGGGAATGGGTGCCAGATCTCTGCCTGGAGTTCTCGGCTGTGTGTGCCTATCTGCACTTTTCTCGTTTCCCCTGTGATTATCCACCACGCAACTCCACCAGCACTTGAGAACAGCTGGTATTTGGCATCCCACACTTCGCTTAGTGAGCTGGCAGTGGGGATGGTTTGTGAGATGAGAGAGCCCAGGCCTCAGAGCAGAGCTGGTGGTGGCAAAGGCCACGTGGAGGGCATGGCTACTATCAGCACAGTCAGCTTGGACCTGTTACCCCATGGCTGCGATCATGCCAGCAGCATGTGGAGGCAGCTGTGGTGCCTCTGTCTGTCCACCATGGATGCTCACGTCATACCGTCTCTCCTCTCAGTGCGCAGTAGGACACGAGTACGTTGCTGATGTTGGGAAGCACTCCTCCCAGACGGATGCAGCCCAGGGCTTTGGTGGCAAGTTTGGAGTCCAGCGGGACCGAGCCGACAAGGTGTGTTGGACCGTGCAGCCAAAATACATACCTACCTGTGGCTTGTGCTGCCTCTAGAGCACTGCTGCATGCCAGACTGTGGTTCAATTCTCAAAGCTCGGGGTGTGCAGGGTGTGCCATGTGCCATGGTCTCACTGAAGCACAGCTCGCCTGCGTGTGGGGCAGTGGCCGATGACACAGTGTGGGGCACTTGTGGAGATAACTGGTGTGCATTGATGTGGTGGGCCTGTCCCATCCAGGCAGAACACTTTGTTCAGGGGCTGTGGTGTTTGCTCCTGCGTTCTGCAGCACAAGACAGGGAACTGGTAACAGCCTGGCCCCAGGGGAGGGAGGCTGAGATCTGTCTTGTGATGCCCTCAGGATGACTGACAGTCTTCCCCTTCTTGTTCCAGTCGGCACTGGGCTTTGAATACAAGGGTGAGGTGGAGAAACACTCATCCCAGAAAGGCAAGTCCATGAGCATGTGGGGCCCTTGACCCTTTGCCCAGCTTCTCTTCTGCTCCCGGTAGCCCATGCTGTTGGCTGTGGCACAGTCTCCTGTCTCTTGTTTCAGATTCCTGTTCCCAGTCCATCGCCCTTGTGACCCCATTCCCCGCTGTCCTGTCACCATCCTCATACTGTACATCCTGCTTGTCTCTGTGCTTTGCTTTGGTGGAAACCCTGTCCTGGCTGAGGAGAGGAGACACCCCCACCCTGCGATGGATGGCTGCTGCTCCCTGTCCTCTCAAAGCCCTTCTTAGAACTGCTCCAGAGGAAGCCTGAGCACTGTAACACTTGAGAAGTGATTGCTGGAAAAGCAGCTCTGTGAGGAAAAGGCACAGCAATGGATATGAAAACAAAACCCTACAGAGCATCCGAACTTCTGCAGAATTCTGCACAAAATTCAACAAACAGTGCAAGAATTGCAACTAAGGGTATTTCAAATATTCTGCACCCAAGAGAAGATAAGAGGGCATGGTCTGTTGCTGTTTGAGGTAAATTTGAGGAGTACTGCATTACCAAGGAAAGAACCAAATCAGGTTCATTTAAAAGGAAACTATAAAAGAAAGGAAATGGTTTGAGGCATTCTTGGTTGATCTTAAAATAATGAATCACATGCAGTGGTGCTCCATTACTGTATTCTTGTAGACACAGAGATTCTGTGTGAGGCTGTGTGAAACCACAGAAATTGCTCAGGAAATGGAAATGTCAGAAATAGGGTGTTTGGATTGCTTTTCATAAAAATGTGTCCGTACTGGAAGCTCTAGCAGCAAGGTAACAGTCATAAAATCTGTGTTTACTGAAAACAACTCTCTCAATGATCCATTTCATAACAGCCCCATTAGGTAGATAATAGTTTAGTCACAATGAATTTAAGAATTTTTAGGACTTACAGATTAAAGTGACTGACCTTCTATGGAACAGAGATGCATTCTGGAATACAAAATGTTCTTATGCATATTTCTCTAGATCACGGCCTCCATGGATTGTTACAACTGAAGTTATCAGAGAAGCCTCAGTTCAGTCCCATGAAATGCAGACCTGTGAGAATAGCATCAGGGAACAGGGACAGGTGACTCCGATTTACTCCTGAAGGTCAGGATTTAGAGACCAAGCAGGCACGTGTCTGAAAGGAGGCATCTGTACAGCCAGGAGTCAGGATGGAGGCTGAAATGTCTCAGGAATCAGTCAGTAATAACCAGGTGGTCCTTACAAAACAGCTGAACATGGTTGAAATCATGAATGGATCACTAGTTTGGAGATGGAAAAAGGAGAGGCACAAGGTAACCGTGCTGTGCTCTCACACAATGGCCAACGTGCCAATGAGAAGAGTGGGAGCATGTCTGCAGAAAGTTGGTGGCAGTTCCCAGGGTCAGGTGCTTCCTTGTGGAAGCTGAGATTCCACGATAGCAAACGTAAGCGCTTTTGCCGTTCCTGTACTTCCAAGGCTCAGCGTGCTTACAGCCCTTTCCCGAGGCTGGCAGACCACAGGCTGAAATCCTGGCTCTGGAGGTGGGTGAGGGAGGGATGCTCCAGCTGTCAGTACCCAAGTTCTGCTTGGCTCTGCCTTCGTGGGTGACAGAGCTCCCGCTGTCCTTGGCATGTCTGCTGTCTTCCTTTCCTCCTGGCCTGCTGTGTCTCATGGTGCCCTGACCCACATTTGCCTTGGACCCCCACTCCTATGGGCTCTCATCTGTGGTGCTCCTTGCCATCCACTCTGTCCCCTGCAACCCTTCACTTTCTATGGTGTTTTCCATATCCCTGCTGCTGTCCCTTCTCCCTGGTGGCCCTTCCCAGTGCTGCTCCCCATTGTCTCCTCAACAGCCCCATGCTGGGGGCAGCATTTGACTCCAAACACCACCTCAGATTACTCCAAGGGCTTTGGTGGCCGTTACGGAGTGGAGAGGGATAAGGTGGACAAAGCAGCTGTGGGATTTGACTACAAGAGCCAGGCAGAGAAGCACGACTCTCAGAAAGGTGAGCCACAGCTACCAGGTGAGCTGGGGAAGCTGGGTGAGGTGGGAGATCTGGGGGAGCGGGGGAAACTGAAGGAGCTCACTCAGGGTGAGCTGGAGGGGCTGGGGCTGCTGGAGGAGGTAGGGGAGTCGGGGGAGCCAGCTGAGGGGGGGAGCAGGCAGTGTCAGGGCTGGAGCTGGGGACTGCCCACTGGGACTATGGGGCACTGTGTAGGGCTTTTGCAATCTGCTGCAAGAATGGTGGAAGAGCTACAGGGGGCTGTTGGGAATGGGTCGGGTGAAGAAAGCCATTGCACAGTGCATGGCTGCTGGAAAGAGTTCAGGCTAAAGGAAGAGGAGGAGAAGAGTTCTGTGTGCATAGGGATCTCTTGGACAGCATATCGCCAAAGGAAGGGGGAAGGGCAAGCCCAGGCAGGTGCTAATAGCAGGTGACATGTCCTGGGGAGGAGGGAGGGCTGTTGCTGCAGCACCAGTGGAGAAATCTGGCCTTGTTCTGTGTCTTTCTCTAAGTCCTGGGCACGGAAAACCTGTGAGAAAAGCCTAAACTCACACTGCTGCCACTTGTCTCCTTACCTCCCTTGTCTGTTCTCTTCCATGCCTTGATCTGGATCCCTGTGGCTGAAGACTATTCTGTGGGCTTTGGTGGGAAGTTTGGGGTCCAGAGGGATCGTCAGGACAAGAATGCCCTTGGCTGGGACCATCAGGAAGAAGTGCAACCCCATGCATCCCAAAAAGGTCGGGCAATGTTGCCAGAGGTGGTAGCAGTTTCCTTGGAGCTTGTGGTTCATAGTAAGAGATTCAGCTGCTGAAAACAGAATGTGTTCAGCACGCTGCAGAGCAGCTGAGACACAGTGAACCCCAAAGCACAAGGGCAGAGTAGGTGTGTGCTTGGATCAGTGGGGGACATGGAATGTGAGTCCCTGAATCAGGACTCCCAGACTCTGCTGTGCTTTCTCTGTGAGGGACATTCCTAACCATAAGCTCACTCTAAGGGTAAGCACAGAGGAGTGAGGCAGAGCAGATCCCAGGAAAGCCTTGGGTACAGCACATTTAACTTCACTGAACAAGGCCACGCTCCACTCAGGTGGGGTGACTGGCCTCTCACCCTGGTGCCTTGGAGTCGGGTTTGGCAGCTACAGCCCCACACACCTGTGCCCTCAGCTGAACCAAGGGAGGGATTTGTCCTAAAAGCTACTGTCCAGAGCACTTAGCTTTATCTGTATCTTATCACATAGGGAACTAACTAGAGGTAACACATGCAAACTCATTTCACTGGTCACAGCATACTGAAGTCAGAGGTGCACAGAAAATATAAAATACTATAAAATAACATTTTTTCCATACAGACTATGCCAAAGGGTTTGGAGGCCGTTATGGGGTCCAGAAGGATAGAGTGGATAAGGTAAGACTGCTGCAGCCTGCAGTTGCTTCCTCGTAATTGCTTCCTCCTAATCACTGCTTTTTGCCCAGCTGAAAAAGAAGAGATTCCTCAGGTGGAGGTGAGATCCCAGTGCTCAGTGCACAGCTATGGCAAGAAGGAACTGGCTGAGTGTAAAATACCAGAGGGATGCAGCCTGGGGAGACTGTGATGCAGGGCATTCCTCATGGCACTGTCTGTAACTCCTCACTTCTCTGCTGTTTGTTACCTTCCGCAGGTTTTTCACTCCTATCAAGGAGTGCCTCATGGTCTTTTCAGGTGCTAAATCTTCCTGAACATCTTGACAAACCCCAGCAAGAGTGTCATAGATCAATCTGCTGTGCATGAGAAGAGGTCACCCAGTTGGCTTGTTCGGGTTTTCTGTTTGGGTTGACACCAGGCAAAGCCTCATCTCCAGTCAGGTCTCAGACTGAGGCACTGGGATTAATTCTGTGCTTGGCAGGCTGCCCTGAAGGCTCGGTCAGCAAAAGGGGTCCTGCCAACGCGTGATGATCTGCATGGATGTGGGTAGCCTAAAAGATGCGAATCCTGGGGCTTTGGGGCATTTGGAAGAGGCAGTGAGGGTGCCTTCCCTGAAACCTACTTTCCCTGCTGTGGGACACAGTGCTGTGCCTGGTACAGCACCAATGCCGCTGTCCTCGGGAGCTCGGGGAAGCAGGGGAGGATGTAAACACACTGAAGCAACCCACATGATCCTGTCCATGCTGCGTGTGTAGGCTGGACCAGCAGCAGAGAGGGAATTTTGTCCTGCCCTCAGAAGAGATTAGCACTAGCTGTGGATTTAGCAACAGCAAATGCAGGGGCATTGACAAAAGGCACATCTTGTATGTGGTCAGAAACAACATGCAAAAGCAGATGAGGACTTGGTAAAAGGGCTGTGGGACCTTTGGGAAGCAGGGCGCAGAGAAGAGATAAGCAGTTCTTGTTTGGCTCAAAGTGAACATGAATTTGTGCATTATGAGAATACTGAAGCATAAACAAACATAGTAAGAACAAGGATATTTGGGCAAGTAATTAAGTTTCTGATTGCTTGGTCCTCAGGCACTGCAGAAATTCTGAATTCACGGCACCAGAGGAGAGCATAACAGACCCTCAGGCAGCCTGAACTCCCCTTTGGTAAAATTCTGGATGCTCAGTGTCAGACTAAGGCTCACACAAAATACAAATGGCTGTCATACACACAGCATGTCCGGGCCTCTGCTGTGACCTGTGGACACCTGGTTCTGAGCCTGCAGGCTGGTTTGCCTGCTCAGGTGTGTTTTCTGCAGGGAGAGTGGAGCTGCTGCCAGGGCTCCATGGCTGCAATGGCAGTCGGCCACCAGCCTATTGTGACACCTGCGGGCAGCACCTGGTGTAAAGTGTCAGGCTGAAAAGTGGGTCCTATCCACTGGCTCCTTTCTGCATAAAGTAGTTTTCTCATGAAAGCAGATAAACACTTAAGCCCTCTCTATCTCACTTTGATTTTCCTGCAACCTCCCCACCAACACAATTCCCAGTTCAGCATCTCTCCACACCTCCTGAAGCCAGTTACGGCACAGGTGTTCACACACAAGTGCTGGTTTCCAGCCTGTGCCACTGCACACACAGCAGGTAAGGTAGCTGTGCATCCAGCAGGGAAGTGCTTTCAGGCTTCATGCCACTGGGAGTGCAGGGATGGATGCACAGTGTCCCTGGGCCTGGGGAAGAGGCAGATGGCCAGGCATCGTGCCAGGCATCCCCCCAGCTCCTTACCGTGGTACAGGGAGTGCCCCCAGCCCTGCTGTCCTGTGCCGCTGCTCAGCCTCCCTCGCCGGGCTCCACAGCACCTTCCCAGCTCTCAGTGCCACCTCTCGGGCAGGGACACTTGTGTCCTTGGCTGGGGGGCAAAGGGCACGTCCCCAGGGCAGGGAGGTGTCAGAAGAGGGGACTGCAGCCAACAGCCTCCCCTGGGCCAGGGCAGGTGTACAGGTGAGGACAAACACACCTGGGAACAAAGCTTGCCATCACCAGTACCCAAACCCAGCACTGGCATTGCCCAACAAGCTGAACAATTCTTTCCCTTCCTCTTGCAGAGTGCTGCTGGCTTTGATGAGATGGCAGCTCCCACCTCCTCCTATGAGAAAACAAGACCCCTGGAGGCAGGTGAGACCTGAGTACCAGCCCTGGGCTTAGGAAGCTATGGGCCTCACAGTCCCTCCGTGGCAGCATGCTGGCAGGTGTGTGCTGTGGTGGGATGGGGGTTTAACCTGTGCTGGAGGGCAGGAGAAAGTGGCTGAACTGCAAGTTTCTCTGGAAGAGGCAGAGGTCTGGGTTTCTCCTGGATGCTTGGGATGGTGGAAGGAAGATGTAGGGCTGGGTCAATCAGCTGTCCCCTCAACAGGAGCTTCCAGTGGCACCGGCAGCCTGCGGTCACGTTTTGAACACATGGCCAAGTTGGCAGAGGAGGAGAGCAGAAGGCAGGCAGAGGAGGAGCGGCTGAGGCGGCAGGCCCGGGAGCACCAGGTGGCGCAGCAGCAGGTGAGCCAGGGCTGTCTTGACGTGTACTCCAAGGCTCATGACAGACTTTTCCTCAGAGCCATGCAGCTCTGTGTCCTGTTACCTGGTCTCTTGAGGGTAACCTCATGCCTAAACTGCTTCCCTGAATCTGCCAAGAATGGCCACTCAGCTTCACAGTTGTCACTGGACTTTCCTTTTCAGCACACCAAACACTCATATAAGGACATACTTGCACCCAACCATGGTGCCTGCGCTCTGGGCTCAGCTCCTTTTGCCTCTGGTGCCTGACAAACAGTGTGGTTACTCCTCCCCAGCACTGCTATCCCAGCAGTCTGTATGTGGGATGCATCCCAGCAAACTAGAGATGGCACCTAGCCCCTGTGTTTACCTGCCTTCCCACCTGGTGCTCTTCCTGCACTCGGAGACCAGAGGGGTGTTAACAGTGAAGCTGTGCCATCCCCTCCAGCATGCTCCTCTTCGGGGCTGCCCCACTGTTGTCACCAGCCTGTGAGTGCCCAGGCCCAAAGCAGGTTTGTAGGTGGAGGAGAAGGTTCTGAGTTGCTCTGTTGGGAATGTGAACAGCCATTGTTCTGGACTCGTTCAAAGGGACTGAGCGATCTGATGGCTTTTCTCCAGCAGGAAGTCCCACCAAGAGAGAAGGAGCACACTGGGGCAGCCCCTCCAGCCGCACCAGCAAGGGTCCCCAGGACCTTCAGCAGGAACCATGCTGAAGACCAGCCTGTGTCACCAGGAGAACAGGTGCCAAGGCAGCCTGGGAGAGCTGGGAAGGGGAACAGGCAGAGGGGATTGCACCTGAGAGGGACTGTGCTTTATGGGCAGCCCTCCAGGAAGATGTGGAGCACAGCCACAGCGTGTGAGAGGCTTTGGAAGGATAAGGGGGAGCATTGGGATGGGGATGGGACATGGCTGCATGGCACCTGACCCCATGGGACAAGCTCTGGGAGTGGGTCAATGCAGTGGCAGTACCATGGGCTGTAGTGAAGTATGAACAGAGTTCAAACACATGAGCCCTGAGGGTCTCCAGAGCAATCCCAGGTGCTGTTCAGCATGGCCCAAGTAGCTCGGCTGTTTCCCTGATGTGCAGAGGATGATGCTCCATTTGTGCCCTGGCAGCAGTAGAGGGGCTGCCTTGTGTCAGGTGCTGGCAGTCAGGGAAGAGCTGCCTGTGGTGGGTGCTTTGCTGGTGACTTTCCTGTCACTTTCTCACTTCATGGCAGGAGGCCAAAAGGGAGGATGAAGAAGTACCACCCACTTTGCCACCAAGGCCAGCAGATCTGAATGCTGAGCTGTGCAAGGTCCCCAGCCAGGGTCAGCCTACCTACAGTGTAAGTTCAGATGTTGGTGGAGACTATGAGGAGCTACCAGAGCCCTCTGACTACTGTGACAGTACCAGTGGAGGTGCTGACTATGAGGAGCTGCCAGCCCCACTTGGAAAGCTGGATGCCACCTATGACTTTGGAGGAGATGGAGGTGAAGACTATGAGGTGATCCTTCCTCAGGAGCCCAGACAGAGCCAGCCCCACTTGGGTGAGTACTGATGGAAGAGCTCATGTCTTGGGGAGCTTGTACCTCACCTCGGTGGATGTATGGGACAAAGTCCAGAGGGAATTTTTATCCTGAAGTGTACTGTGGTCAGGATAGCAGCTCCTGATGATGGAGACTTGGTTGTGTCCCACTACCCTGCCCAGCTCTAAGGTGCAGATGAGCTGC
The DNA here is from genome assembly GCA_013397975.1 of Machaerirhynchus nigripectus. Classification (NCBI taxonomy): domain Eukaryota; kingdom Metazoa; phylum Chordata; class Aves; order Passeriformes; family Dicruridae; genus Machaerirhynchus; species Machaerirhynchus nigripectus. The sequence continues at coordinate 28,019 of VZRQ01003527.1, read as the reverse complement.
ATGGGATGCTGGACCAGACAGCAGGAATCTGCTGGATCGGGGTCTGGGCAGGAGGCTGCCACAGGCTCGGGAGAAGCTGGATGAGGACCAATGCTCTTGCTGCAGTTTCCTGGCAAGCGGCTGCCAGTGCTGCACTGGGGTCTGGGGGTGCCTCTGGTTCAGCCCATTCCTCACATGGCTGGTGTTCCCGAGACCTGGTCTGGTGGAGTCTCCTGGTGTGAGGAGTGCAGGTAGCCTTTGTCCAAGCACAGGAGCAAGCTGCATGGGCTGCTGTTGGTGCTTCCATCGCAGCTTTGCTGGTACTAGAGATGGCAAGTGAAGAGGTTGGAGTTATTCCCCGCCTTTTTCTTGGGAGAGGCGCATGAAAGATCGGAAGTCACACCTTGCTTTGGGCTGTGGTACACCTCTCCTTGTTGACAGGGTTTGGATGCGCTTCCCCAAAGCTGGGCTGGAGGGTGGCACTGACCAGGACTGTGTGGCTGCTTCAGCCTCTGTCTCATCTGTCTGTCCTGTGTTCTGCAGGGAACATGGACAGTGCTTATGAAGGACAGAACCCCGGGATCTGTGCGGTGGCTCTCTACGATTACCAAGGAGGTGGGTCTGCCATCAGGGCTTAGGGGACGGTGCTGTGCCCTGGCAGGGCTGTACAACGGGGACGTAGGGGTTCATCGCATCAGCAGTGGGGAAAAGATTGTGACTTGGTGGTTTAAATGTCTTCCTCCTGGGAAGCAGAATGAGACCTGGCTTGGGAACTTGTCATGGTTTAGGAATGGTATTCTCCAATTTTGTACTCTCAGAAAAAAAAAAACCCTCCAATTGGAGGCACAAAAAGGCAAAGGTCACAGGTTGAGATAACAACAATTTACTGGAAACAGCAATAAGAAAGCAAACAGTAACAGCAACAATGCCAATAACAAAAGGTATAGGAAAAGAAATTATTCACACAGAAAAACAGCCAACAATAGACAATACTGGATGGCTCCCTCCACCACGTTTTCTCAACCAGAAGGAGCCCCCTCTTCCTCGGAATCTATAGTCCCTTTCCCCCACCCCTGGCAATGACATGAGGTAGTATAGAATAACTTCTGTGTCTTGGCCATGGCCCCTCCCAGCTCCTGCAAAAAATTAGCCTTGTCCTGACCCAAACCAGGACAGAACAAAGAAACTTCATCTTTCACCTGTGATATCTTGTTCTTTCTCTGCCTTATCTGTGCTGTTGGATGGCAGTTGGGTGAGGTAAACACATGGGGGTTATCAGAGCACTTGTTCTGTCTTCTCCTGCCTGGGGGAAGGTGGGAGGAGGAATGTGAACCAGCTCTCTCTGAGGTTCTCTTTGCATTATGACTCTTTTCTTGACATTTTTTGCAGATGGAGATGATGAGATTTCTTTTGATCCTGATGACACAATCACGCACATTGAGATGGTGGATGAAGGCTGGTGGCGGGGACAGTGTCATGGCAGAGTTGGCCTCTTCCCAGCAAATTATGTGAAGCTTCTGCAATGAAATGAGCACAGTGCAAGCTGCTTCCTTCCAAACTTTTGCCTCTGTTGTGGTTTGACACTAGCCAAATGCCAGGCACACATGACAGCTGCTCACTTGCTCTCCCCGCCACAGCTGGGCAGAGGACAGAAAAATTTAATGAAGGGTTCATGAGTTAAGGACTGGGAGAAAACACTTCAAAGGCAAAACAAGCTCAACTTTCAGTTGAAACTGAAAACTTTCAGGTCAGTGTGGACCCACACTGGAGAAGTTCACAGAGAACTGTCTCCCTTGGGAGGGAGCACATGGTGTAGCAGGGGAAGGACTCCCCTCCCTGAGCAGTGGAAGAGGATCTCGGGTGAAGAACTGACCAAAAACCCCCATGCCCTGTCTCCCTGAGCTGTTGGTGGGAAGGAGGGAGGGTTTGGGGGAAAAAAGGTGTTTTTAAGGGCCTATTTTACTTCTCATTATCCTCCTCTTACTTTGTTAGTAATAAATTCACTTTGTACCTTGAAGTTGAGGCTGTTTTGCCCTTGGAGTGTTTTCTCCCAGTCCTTATCTCAACTCATGAACCCTTCATTTAATTTTTTTTTCGCTCCTCTGCCCAGCTGTGGCAGGGGAAGGTAAGTGAGCAGCTGTTGTGGGTGCCTGGCATTTGGCCAGTGTCAAACCATGACAGCCTCTCTCTGCTTCAGCCTTTTCCATGTTATCAGCTTCATTTGGCTCAGCTTGGTGTATCCACATTCAGAGAAATATCAAGGAGCAAACTGGCAGTGTCAGAGGGAATGTTTTGTCTTAGCCCAAGAGGATTTTGATTCCCATCTACTTCCAGGTGGGAAAGGTGGGATGGTTTAAGAGCGTGTGAGTGCAATATAAGGTGTCTTGTCTCTTCTATCTAGGCTGCCCCACCTGTCAGCCAGCAAGCCTGCAGGAGTGTGTCCTGGTCCCAGTGGGGCAATTCCCAGAGCAGAAATATCAAATCTAGTCCAGGCAAGGCAGAAGGGACGTGAGCTGTGGGACCTCTTTCAGTTGCTGTGGCCCTGGATCTCATCCTTGTCAGGGGTCAGGGAAAAGAGCACTGGGAAAGCCAAATTTTCCTTTGTTCCAAGGAAGGGTTTCCACTTTCAGGATGAGCCGTGTTTGCAGCATGGAGCAGAGAAACATGAACATGGTCTGTGTGCTCCTCTTGGGCGCAGGTGTGTCTGTCCCTGGGGACTGTGCCTTCCCTCACAGCTTCTGCTCTGGCCTGGCTCAAATTGTGTCCCGGTGATTCCGTGACAGCTTGTGTGCCCTGTGCCTGCTGGAGGCTCCTGAAAAGGCCCCCTGACTCTTCATCACAGATGTGGGGAAAAGGCTGGGCAGGTGGGAAGCAGGACAGGAGGAGACATTTTATCGTTAATGTTTAAAACAGTTTTCAGAAACGCAAAGCAAAGCCCTCCCTCAAGCCAGTACATCTTGGATGCTCAGCTGTGGGAGTTGTTGCTCTGTGGGATGCAGGTACCATCACAGCAGGAATAAACCAGGGACAGCTGAGTAGAACAGCACCTGAAGGGCTGTGGGTACACCTGAGGGGCTGTGGGACTGAGGGGCTGTGGAAGCACACCCCAGTCACTGCCACTGCCAGTAGGGTCCCACTGTGACACTAAAGGTGCAGAGGGTCCCACTGTGACACTAAAGCTTTAGAGTTCAGTGTGGTTTGCAGGTGAGTTCTGGACCACCCAGCAGTTGACCAAGCCTGTACTACCCAGGCAGGAGTGTGGCATTCCTGCTCAGTGTTTGGTCCTGGGAAAACCCACAGGCTGTGTGTGTTTGTCTCAGGAAAGGTGCATTGGAATTCAAGTCAAAAATTTTCAATTTTAATGTAACTTTTCTAGAGGTTTCTTGTTTGGGTTTCTGTTTGGTTGGCTTTGGGGTTTTTGTTTGGTTGGAGTGCTTTGATTTTTTTGTTTCTCTGAGGTAACTTCCCCAGTCTTTTTAACTTGTGCAGTTCCTGCTGTGTTTCTTGCTGTCCCTTTCCAGGGGCTCTTGAACTGAAAGGGGTTCATTGGGAAGACTGATGTGTCCAGTGACACTGTACTGAGGGTGTTTCAAGGACTTTTTAGAATCCAGAAGGGCATATAGCAAGGAGGACTGAGGGGCTCACACTGTCTGGGTAGGAGCAACAGCCCAACCCAGCAGGCGGGTTACAGAAACATTTCTTTCCCTGAAGAATAAAATCAGCATGTGTTGCGCACTAAGAAATGGCAAACTGCTCCCAACAAGGCTGTGTGCCTCCTAGTCCCAGTTCTGACTCTCCAGTGGGTTTCTTTGGGAACAGATGGGATATTTCTGGGTATCTCTTGGTAGCTGAGCTACAGATGAGCATGTTTGGGTACAGCTGACGTCCAGATGACATGGGTTGTGTGACTGCAGGTATGACCTGCATCTCCCTTGCCCCAGTGAGCCCCTGCTCCTGGCTCTGCCACAGTGTTGGACACTGCTGTGCCTCATGTACACACCTGCAGATTTGGCTATTACCCACACAATCATTTGAGCTTGGAATCAGCTGCAGACCCCCTGCTGGAAGAGGCGACTGAGGCAGCGGCAGTAGCCCCCACGTCCCCAGCCAGTCCTCAGCCACCATCACCCAGAGCCACACCACACACAACAACTGCACAGGCAGATTTTTCTGGCCATAAAACACAGCATTTCTGGTGAGGAGTTCAGTGCCACCAGCTCACAGCTCAGTGCTGAGACCTCCCTGTCTGACTGCAGCACTGAGGCCATGGGTGCAAGCCACTGTGCTTATATACAAAGTGCTGCAGAGCCTCCCTGGCAGCCTGGGGAAACCCAGCAGACATCAGGTTTAAAGCCAAGGCATGTGGGAAAAGTGGATGGTGTGACAGCCCCTCTCCCCAGCCCAGGTTATGCCGTCCAAGGCACTGCCCTTGTTCTGCACAGGGCCTGACTCGAGACCTGGGGCAGCCCTAAGGCAGAGCTCGTGGCCATGCTCAAGGCCGGCACATGTCTGGCACCACATGAATTTGCCTTTCGCAGAGTTCCCTGGCAGTAGCACAGCTGCAGCAGGTCCTGTGTCGAGCTCAGCACATGGCATCTGGAAAATAAAGACAGAATCCTGGACCTGTAGCCTTGTTCATGATTTTATTTTGCCATTCTGCCATCAGTGATATGCTGAGGGTGAGAAGAGTGATGGCAGTGTGCCATGTGCTTGGGCTGGGAGCCCCAAGCTCGCTGTGCTGTCACAGACGTCCCACGGATGGACACTGCAGTGCCAGCACCATGTTGGCAGCCTGTCACAGCCCTGGCATTGCTCAGGCGTTGTTGCCTGGGGAGCCTGGTGTGCCACTCACCCGCACAACCTTCCTCAGGGCCCCCCATACCTCCTGGTTGCGAAGGCTGTAGATGAGGGGGTTGAGCATGGGGGTGATGATGCAGTACAACGTGGACACCAGTGTGTCGGCTGCTGGTGAGTAGCCCGAGCTGGGCCGGTTGTAGTTCAGGTTGGCTGCCACGAAGTACAAGGTGACCACGAGCAGGTGGGCAGAGCATGTAGAGAAGGCCTTGCGCCGGCTGGTGGCCAGTGGCATCCCAAGGACGGTGGCCAGGATGCAAAGGTAGGAGATTATGACAAGCAGGAAGGGACTGAGTCCCACAAAGATGCTGGAGACATGGAGCGCCAGCTCATTGGGGCGGGTGTTGCTGCAGGCGGCCCCCAGCAGTGGTGGCACATCGCAGAAGATGTGCTGGAGCTGGGCAGCCCCGCAGAATGAGAGGCGGGCAGCCAGGAGGGTGTGCACAGCTGAGTCCAGCAGCCCCCAGAGCCAACAGGCGGCAGCAGCCATCGCACAGGTGCTGCGGCTCACGGCCTGGGCGTAGCGCAGGGGCTGGCACACGGCTGCGTAGCGGTCGTAGGCCATGACGGCCAGCAGCGCGCACTCGGCCCCCGCGCACCACATCAGGAAGAACGTCTGCGCCAGGCACCCGCGGTAGGAGATGGTCGCCTGTGGGCGCAGAGCGTTTGCCAGGATCTTGGGCACCGTCACTGATGAGTAGCAAAGGTCTAGGCAGGACAGGTGACTAAGGAAGAAGTACATGGGGCTGTGGAGATGGGGATCCAGGGACACGAGGGAGAGTATTGCAGAGTTCCCCAGCAGCGTGGCCAGGTAAATGGCCAGGAAAAGAGCAAAGAGGAAGGACCGGCCATGGGAAAAGCCCAGGAGCACAAACTCTGTGACCTGTGTCTGGTTCATGCCTGCCATGGGGCAAGCTGGGTCAGTCTTTTGGCAGAAGTGAACACTGAGGAGGAGGGGGGGACTGTGAGTCAGGGGACTAGAACACAGCCCCCCATGAGGCCAGGGGTTCACTGGTGGTATGGCTCTGATCCCATCACCCTAGTGGTTGAAAGTTTCCTGTGACCAGCTTTCACAGACACTGGGATTTTGGAGTCCAAAGAGCTGCCATCCAGTGTTGGGTACCTGACTGGAGAAGAAGCACATAGAAAAACCCAAGAGCAGGGGGCATCCACCCACCCCATTTGGAGTTCCTTGCCAACCTAGCCCCTAGTCCTGATGATTAATCCAAGCATGTGCCTCTACCCCTCCTGGATGTATTTATGGTGACTAAATGTTTCCCTGCCCCTGGACAGGTCACAGCATTCCCTAGATGCCACAGCCACTAAGCTTGCTCTTTCCCAGCCCTAGGATGGGGATATGGCATCAGCCTGCACCAGTTACAAGAAATTTTTTTTCTTTATCCTGTTTCCTGCTGTGTGATAACCAGCACTCAAAAAGCAGGGGTTCCACTTACAAAAGTACAGGTTCCAGCAATGGCAACTCAACTCACCACATGGGGTTTGTTGAGCCATAGGAAAATTTATGCCATCAGGGATCTCCTGGCCTGGACCTCCCAACCTTTTTTACATCATCCTATTTCAATTTTCACCCTGACACAAGGGTTTTTGCTCACTAGCACATGGAGCTGTGATCACCATGTCCAAGAGATGAAGGAATAATTTATAAGCCCTTGGCCAAGGGCTGATGGAAGTGGCATGTGCTGGGCTTTTATGGCCAGGGCTGCTGCTACCCACCCTGCCCATGCCATGGACTCCACAGGTGCGGCTAAGGTGCTTCAGCAGGCAAATACAGTGGGCAAAGACCAAAAAAAGAAGAAAGGAAGAAAAAAAAAAGAATCCTCTTCCTCTTTACAGACGTACTTTTAGCAACAGAAGTCAATTGTCATGTCTCTTCGGGAGATTAAACAACCTGATTAAATTTCTGTTTGGTTCCCTTGCTTTAGACCCATTAATCTGCTTTTAATTTCCCTATCCAAAGCCTGTATCTGTGCATCAGTCATGCGTTTATAACAGTAAGTGCTGGAGGATTCACTGCTTCTGTTGGGAGTTTGTTTCTTATAGCTGCTTACCACAGCTGTTTACCACAGGAAACTGCCAAAGCACTGTTAAAATTGTGCTCTTTTTCTTACTGGAATTGCTCTGGTGTTGGTTCTGTCTCATTCATAACTTTCAGGTCCTCCAGCTGAAGACCATCCAGTTCTGAGGGTATTTTCTCCCTGTGCACTGGGAGCAGTGCCAGGGTTTGCTAAGCAGAAGCAGAATTAAGTTCTGATTCATTTCTCTTTGACTTGCTAGTTTTTCAACATTTTTTTAAAAATTTAACTTTGAGAGGAAAATGTTCAGTCAGAAGATGAGTTTTTCCTTGCCTGGCACAGTGATATCCTAACTTGTCACTCCATCCAGGACGTGCCAGGCTGGGAAACCTCTGCCTAGGCAAGCTCTCAAGCAGTTGCCCAGATCAACATATTCTTTAACTACTAATTCTGCACACATTGGGGTTTTTTAAATTACTAATTCTGCACACATTGGAGAGGGACGCAAGGACTGTCATCCCATGCTTTTTTTTCTTTTTTCCCCAGAATCAGACCATTGCTTCTCCTCCAGCTCCAGCCTGAGCCAGGAGCATTTTGATGAAGGAATAGCCCAGCCTGCCTGTCCCAGTGCTGCGGTTGGGAGAGGGTCCTGGGGGGGTGAAAGCTGGGGGAGCCCATGGTGTGGTTCCCTGGGAATTGCCTCCTGCCTCCCACTGTCCCTGCTGCAGTCTCGCACACTGTGCACGTGGATCTGTGTTCACTGGAAATTCAGGCTGTGTGAGCTGTCACAGCACTCAGGCAGCTGCTTTGTGAGGGCACAGGTACACTGTTGTGTGGGATGAGAGGGGAAGGCTCTGTCCAGGACCTGCCTGGATGCTACTCCTACTGACCTGCTCATCAGAGGCAGGAGGCTGCTGACAGGTGAACCTGCACTGACAAAGGTGGGGACCTTCCTGTTGCATAGGAGGAATAGGGGACTTCAGGGACCAGAGTGATAAAAATGTGAATAAATTCGATACTAGGAGGCTGGGCATATAAAGGTTAGTCACCTGTTCATCCTCCAAACTGGGGCTCAACACCTGGAAAAAACAGCAGGTGAGCAAGAGGTGTGTGAGCCCATCACACCAGGAAACAGACCTTGAGCCCTGCATGGACCGTGGGTGCACAGCAGTGACGCTGTGTGTCACAGAATGCAGGGCATGGTTAATTTCACTGCAGGAGGGGCAGCAAGGGCTGGAGAGCTCAGCTGGTGCCCTCCTCATGCTGACAAATCCAGGCTGGATTGGACATGGAACTCCAGGGCTGCGGAGCAGCCACAGGAATGTGCAGAGGAATGACCCTGACTTCCACCCTGGTGTGGAGCAATGTGGCAGTCAGCAAACAGCCACGGCTCAGAGACGCCAGATTTAATCCTTTTGTCTTCAGACATCCTGCGCACCAAAGAATAGGAAGATGTGGGAGGAGAATCTCCCTTTCTCCCTTGGACTGCACAGGAATGAGCCTGGAAAGAGACTCCACCTTGCTCAACCCTTTTCCTCCCTCTCTCACTTGCACTGAAGGCGATTTCTCGTGGTAACTCCTGACTGACCAGGTGTTACCCTGTGCAGGTACCAGAGCAGGTACACACACTCTGCCCAGGCGGACAAGGCCAGAAAGGCTGGATGGGGAGCAGAGAGGGAACAGAGACGTCACCAGTGCCAGTCAGGTTCCTGTCCTTCCCTCGGGAGATAGGAGGGACCCTTGTGAGGATGACATGTGAGCCGGAGACCCAGCTCTGCTCTGGTGCAGAGGGACTCTCTGAAGCAGGGGACCTTCTGCATAGCTCCAGCGTTTTGTGGACCAGTCTGCCACCCTTCCTTGTGCAGGAGCACATATGTGCTCTGTACCCAGCCAGGGAAGCTGCTCCTGCAGGAGGGTGTAGTTCTCCTCACCAAGCCACTGCATCCATACTCAGGTGAGCAGAGCAGGTAGCCTGGAGCATACAGCCCTGGGAGGTGAGGTCCTGAGCTTTGGGCATAGCCAAGGCCCAGTGTGAGGGTATGGCTGAACTGAGGGAGCAGATAACAACACGGGATTCATTTCTCTTGGAAAGGACTGGATGCCTCTTATTTGAGGCAGCAGCAGCAGCCACAGCCTGCCCAGACCACCCAGGAGCCCTAGGGGCCAGCACCAGGTTACCCACCAGCAGTGCGTGACAAGGACCTGGCGAAGAAGCCCTGCCTTCTCACCCCTCCTCACCTCCACAGCCAAGAGCAGAGACTGGATGACACCTACTTCTTAGTAAGCTGTCCCCAAGTGCTGTCCTGTTCCATGTCTCAGCCATGTCCCAGGTGCTGTCTGGTTTGTCTTACCTGCATGAGAAGCCCACGTGTCCTCGATGCTGTAAGCGCAGCAGAAGCTTTTAACCCTGCAGGGGCCCTGGGGAGAGGCTTCAGAGGTGGTTCCTGTTCAGTGACAGGAGCGAGGAGCAGCACCCACCAGCCTGCACCAGTGGGATCTGAGCCCACGGGACCAAGACCATCTTACACAGGACCCACGCTGACCTCCCGTTCTTGCTCCAGGTACAGACCAGCGTGTCAGAGACTGAAAATAGTTTATGCCTCAAACATTGATATAAAGTTTTAAAGAAGCTGTACCCACAAAAACCTCCTTGGAGAACCTTGGACTGTAAGTTGAACTTCTGATTAGATTAAAGGAAACCCATTGTTCAATCACCTCAGGCTGAGGGGAAGGTGTGCATCTGCAATAGACCAAAGCCTCCAGATGCCATCCCAGGGGAGTTTGGGGTGGGGGGGAGAGCACAGCTC
>VZRQ01003527.1:6455-18263 GCA_013397975.1 Machaerirhynchus nigripectus | reverse complement strand
TGGCGTAACCTCTGGTGAGAGGCAATAAACACCCATCCTCTGATTACACAAACCGGCCAGCTGTGGATCCCCCAACCCCACAGATCACATCCATGGGGCATTCACATGAGAGGCTTTGCCCCCACAGGGCTGCACTGATACAACAGACCCAGAGTCTGCTGTAGGAGACTGCCCCCCCCTCCAGGGGGGCCATGCCCAGACGTGCCTGCCCAGCCTGAGCATACATACCCTTAGGGTCCTGTGTTTTCTGGGGGACCTACACCACCAGGAGGACCTTGCTGAAGAGGATCATCGAAGCATCAGCGGGACCCACGGAGTGGTTATATTCTCTTTATCCTGTCTCTGTCACTCCCTGTACCCACACCTATTTTCCACCTTTCTTTCTTTTTCTTTCTCTCTCTCTCTCTCATATCTACCATCAATAAAACCCATATTATTGTCACTGGCATATGGTCTCGTTTGAACCTTAATTAGGGCAGAGGAATTTCTAAGGAACCTTAATAACAATTGGATCATAACACAGCGCCAGACCGCTTCAGCCTTGCAGCTCTTGGGCACCTGGGCTGCAGCATCTGGGCATGGAAGGAGGCTGCTGGAGGGGCTGGGAGCTTCCTACCAGCCCCATTTTACCTATTGCAGGGCTGTGAGGTGCCAGCAGAGATGGAGCAGTGATGGGGGCTGACCTTTGGCCAAACTGGTAGCACCACAGCTGTAGGGACACAGCATGAGGTGACTGCATGGCACCTATACTCCCCTGTGCTCTCACCACCTATGCTAACCATGCCCACCCAGCCCAGTGCAGAGCTATCTGGAGGAGACGATGTGGTCCAGAGGCCAGGGAGAGGACTTGGACAGGTGGGACAGAGCCCTGGCAGTGGCACTGACAGGACACAGAAGGCACCAAGCAGTGCCCAGTGTGTTTGAAGGGCTCAGCAGCGAGATGGCTCCGACTCAGGCTGGGTGAACACTGCCTGCTCGGAGCCTGGAGCTATTCCTGATAGAAGGAGTAAGTTTAGCTGGAGTTCACCATGTAGTGCCATGGAAATGTAAAGTGGGAACCCCAGGAAACATGAAGACTGCTACAGGGAGTGAGTCTGGAGGTTGAGACAGCACTGTGATGTTTCTGCAGCAGGGAAGCAGTATTGCTTCACTGTGGTGTCCTTGAAGCTTCTGCTCCTGGTGGTGGAGCAGTAGGAGATGGTCCAAGCACAAGCTCTGGATCTGGAATGTCAAGAGATGAGAGGCTGAGCAGTAATGCCTTTTGGGAAAGAGGTAAAGTGTAGGCCACAACCCTATAAGGGGATGAACACCCTGTGTGGAAATCCAGCACGGATACCAAGGGAGTGGCAGCCTCAGTGAGGGGAAATGCGGGTCAGAGGGTGTCTGGGGCTGAAAACGATCAGCAGCAGCTGGTAAAAAAAGAGCAGCTGTGACTGTGGCCCTGTGTGTGTATGTGTAGCTATAACTCTGTGTCCTGTGTGTACGTGGAACAGCGACTCTGGGCTCTGCCTCTTTTCGAGTGGATCTCAGGCAGGGCAGTTGAGCTGGCAGGGCAGAGGGGTCACGATAATGGGACTTCTTCACTCATTTGCTTTGAGTTAACAAAATTACACCTTTTTCTTGTGGCAGTGATGAGCATTTCCTTGTTTCACAAAGAAATTTGGTGCCATTGCATTCCAATATAACCTGGCCACTCTCCCAAGGTTTTAGCAAAGGCACATGCTGGCAGCACTTGGAGAAACCCCCTCCCACACTGATATTTGAAAAGGGACTTCTCTGAGACCACCAATACTTGGCACAAATATTAAAATATACTGAAATCTCCCCGCATGCCAGGAACTTCTGTTCTGGTAGTCCACATCTTCGGAGCAGCCTTTAGGATAGGAAATACCACTGTGTCCCGCTCTGGTCTCCTGATGGATATCAAACCTGACCAGTGGTGTCCAGCAGTAAATCAAATCTCCATGAACTTGTGAAATGTTAAGGAAGTTGTTTTTTAAACCAAATACCTCAATTTGGGGGTGCAGCCTTCAGGATTGGGCCCAGATCCTATAAATACTCAACACTTCTGAAAATCACTCTTAACTTACTTTCTCCAAGCACGTGTTGTACTTCCCAAACCCAAGTGCACTGTTGTAATACCAGGAACTTCTCCCAGTCCTGTTTCCCTGCTTGTTTTGAGGGATGCATCTTCCCGCTCAAGAATTCTTTCTCCGACAGAAGCCACCATCACTTGTATCACAGCTCCCTGCAGCAGCACTGCCAGCTGCTCCTGGTCTCCACATGGGCACAAATGCTTCTTTTAAGGATGGGGACAAGAAAATGGTGGACTTTGTCTGGATTTTGCCTGCTGCGCTTCCTCCTCCCTCCATGTCCCACTGTAATGAGCATGGCACTGGTTTTAGGATAATCTCCCTATAGGGACTGGCAGACAAATGGTTACTTGGTGTCCCTAAAGCCATTCTTCCTGCAGGCAGAATCCACTCAGCACTTCCAGCCCTTGCTCTCAGCATTTTTGGGGGGTCTACACTGACCTCTCCTGAGACTGTTGGTGCATTTTTGTTTCAGGGAGCATTGGATGCAGGACCTGGCATTTGTCTTGGTTGGATTTCACCAGTTCCTTCTGGCTCCATTCCCCAGTCTGTCCATGTCCTTCTGGCCCTGCCCTGGAGAACTGGTCCCCTTGACTTGAGTCACCCACAACCCGTCAGGAGTACACTCTGTTACCTCTTTCCTACACCTGATGAGCATGTTCCACAGGACATGTGCCAAGACAGATACTGGTGACACTCCATTTGTCCCTGCCCTCTAGGTAGAGTGCGACCTTTTCACACCGCCCTCTGAACCTGGTGGCCCGGGCAGGTGCTTTCCCTGACAGGAAAAGCAGCAGGTGCTACTTCCCCTGACATTGCTGCTGCTCTGACAAGTGCCCGCTGAGTGCCCTCCTTGCCCTCATCTCTGCTCACCCCGCTGCTGCCCAGGCAGCCTCTGGGCCCGGCATCCCTGCAGCCACACCTGGCTCAGGAGCTCAGTGGGTTGTTAATAGCCATGACTCTCCCCACAGCTGCAACAGTTTCATGCTCAGGTTTTGTTGCCTCAGTGGTTTTGGCTGTCTCAGATGTAGTTCTGAGGGCACTAAAACTGTCCTATCCTGCAGATGTCACCCAGACAGCAGTTCCAACAGATTTCATACAACCTGGAGTTTGTGCTTGTGTGTTCCCTTTTTCTTCTCAGGTTCGGTTTCCCCATCCCTGGAAGTGTCAAGACCAGGCTGGACAAGGCTTGAAGCGACCTGGTCTAGTGAAAGGTGTCCCTGCCCATGGCAGGGGGTGGAAGTGGATGAGCTCTAAGGTCCCTTTCAACCCAAATCAACCAGAGAGTCTGTGATTCTAGCACCACTTTTTAAAACTCTCCGTGGGCACTCTTCTGTAGGATTTTCTCATAAGCCCCACTGTTTCTGGAGCAAGGAAAAGGGGGTCCTGACCACAGTCTGCAGATGCCTCACGCTACTGGGGAGAGGTGAGAGGTACAGACTCTTCTCACAACCACATGGTGACCAGAGAGGCAACTGGGACAAGCTGGGACAGGAAACATCCTCACTGGATCTCAGGGAAAAACCCTTTGGGCACTGGATAAAGGCCCTGAGAGGCCCTGGGTTCTGACCTTGGAGATACTCAGCACTCACCTGCCCACAGATGAGCACACTCACAGCCTGATCCACCTCTGCTACCAGGGCCTGCTCAAAGCATGGCTTGGACCAGCAGCCCCTGGCCACCAGCACAAGTCTGATGCTGGAATGCAACTCTCACCAGGTGTTCCAAGGATAGTATTTCAGGGGTTTCTCCCAGTGATTTCCTCAGGGAAAACACTTCCTTCAGGATTTTTCAAATTATTTTTAGCTAAATTGTCAGGGCTTGAGTAAGCCAAGAGTAAGCTAAATTTGGCATTTCCACTTTGGCCTATCCAAAATAGGACAATAGCCTCACCCTCCATCTTGTGGGAGAGGTCGTGGATTCCAGCCAGACTCCTCTCTCAACACTTGACAAGGAGATTTTTGTCTGAAGAAAATTGTACCATTTCAAGCTTTTGTCCAGTGTAATTTACACTTGTGTTTAAGAAGACAGGGCAAGAAGGGTTGCAATTCTATGGTCTAACCATAAACTGGCCAAAGCTGACCAGATTTACACGTGTTTGTCATGTGCTGACGTTTGCAGAAGCCCAAACACTGCAATCACGTATGAAGGGAGCGGCCTGTTACCCTGGGACATCACCCTTGCACAGTGCGGTTTGGGGAGGTTCAGCACCTACAGGGGCCTGGAAATGGAAAGCGTGATCCCACCACCAGCCCTGGGGTCACTGGTTCTTCCTGGCCAACTTGTGCTCAGAGAGCACCAAGGAAGTTCTCTCCTGTCACCACTTTTGCCTCATAGTTGTTCATGGTCCTTCCTGGGCAGTTGTGGCACCTGCTGCTTGTCTCCTTCCCATAGCCAGCTCTGTCCCCAGCTGCACAGAGCCAGCCCTGAGGTTCCTCATTCAGGTGTGGGCACCAACCCTGCCCCTGAGGCCAATTAGTGCACTTTCACCAGGAGGTTGAAGTTGGAGAGAGAAGTTCCTGTGTTCCCAGTTTGCCCACTTGGTCCCATTCCCCACAGACTCCTATCTATGGGGAACAGGCCACAGGAGTTCCAGTGCCAATTACAGAAGCCCAGAGCACTTCACCTGCTCACCTGGCTTGTTTGTGAATGAGTAAACAAGACCCACAGTGGGCTGTTAAAAGTTCTGGTCTGGTAAAAGTTCAAGGCAGCCACTTTATTCACACCTGCTGCAATCAATCGCATCCCAGAGGCACCTGGAGCGAGAAGGCCCAGGTCTGCACAGACCTACCACCTTTGAAATGTCTGTGGGCAGGACACACACCTGAAACTGTTGAAGTATTATAAAAAAACAGTAATTGGCCAGTGCGTTTACAGGCTCCAGGAAATATCTGGGTGACAAGTGTTTTGAAAACATCTGTTTTGCAACAACATACAATGTTGAGATTCCAGGGCTATTTGCAATCCTGGTTGTACCTCCTGCCCAAATTCCTGCTTCGCTCCATGCAGACCAGGTATAGGAGCAGTTATTACACCACTGCACACCTCATACATAACTTGTTTGTGTCATTCTGGTGCCTCTTGGTCCTATGCTGAGTCACCTCTGATTTGTAACTTCCAAACGGTTTAATTTAACACAATTTATCTCATTTTTCTCTCCTTGCTGCCCCTTTCCCATACCTTGGAGCAGACCAAGCCGAACCAGAGACCTGGGCCTGCCTCAGGCTTATCCTTCTCTGCCACAGAGATTTTCTGTTGCTTTATTTGACCTCCAAACTTTGTGTTGCAAAATAACAAAGACAATTATCTGAATGCTGGTTCAGCCTAGTTTTGTGATGGCTGATGCTGCCACAATCTCACATCTGCAGTTTGGCTGTTGTTCTCCTTCTGTCCAATGCCTAAACTTCTCCTGCCTGTTGTCCCTGTGCAGGGAGCCAGTACCCAGGGACTGGACTGGGGAATACTGAACCACGGCTGCTGCTTCCTGCAGGAACTGCTCCAGCATTGCACAGACACACTACCGTGCTGTTACCATAATTCATCCGTCCCCTTGCTTCCAGAACTCTCCTTGCACTCAGGGAGTGGATGGATTTCTAAAGAGTTTCCATTGAACATCTTTTCTCTGGCAAGGATCAACACAGCCCCAGGTTAAATTTAAATATTCAGCTCCAGCAGCAGCAGCTTTGCGTAACCGATGGCTTTTAACTTTGCCTGGGTGCTGCGGGAGATACAGAACCATGTTTTGTGTATCTGGAATGTTTTGGAAGGCAGGGGAGCAATTAATGAGGAAATCTGGCTAATAAAAGTACTCAATAGTCATGTGTGAATGGAGGGGCCAATCAAGTCCTGGAAATGTTGGTAAATGGGATGGGGATCTGATGGAGAGATGAAACCTGGTTCTTCTTGGGAGTCTACCAGGGCTTTGGACAGTGTATCAGGGAGATGTGCCTGTGTGGATGCAGGTGAGGAGGAGCCAATGTGGATGGCTTGTCCAGGCAGACAGGAGGATGGGCTGTCATGGGGTTTTCCTGCTCTGTGCTCAACATCAAGCTCAAGGTTACATTTGGTCAGTGTCCAGATCCAGCCCCGCTGGGCCTGTCTGGGGCATGAGGGGGGAGAGTGTTTATTTTCTGGGGAGAAAACAGTCCCAATCTATGAGGATTTTTTCTGCAGTTTGGTGTTTCTCTCACTCCTTGAGCCTCCTGCTTTGTACAGTGGCACTGTGGGAAAACTGTGGACAACAGGGTTGTGACCCCCAAAACCATGAATGTTTGTTAATTCCTTGGCACTTTCAGTGTGGGGATGGATTGGATCTCTCTGGCACAGTCTTCCATGAACACCATTACTTCTGTTTGCCTGGGATTTAATTCTGTGGCTGCTTTCCCAGGCTCCTTGTTTTTTCCACGTGAAAACCCCCAGCCTGATACATGATCAAACCCACAAAACCTTTGGCAACTTACAACACCCTTGTCTCTAGCTCTGTACTGTGAGATGCAGCTTTAGCAAAGACAAGTGCAGTCAGCGTCGAAGAGATAAATTTGTCTTTATTTCCATTGCATCCATTTTTCCTCATTCCCAGACCTGGGAAAAGCAGGACACAGGCTGCTGGGAAAAGGGCAGATCAGCTGCAGAGATGGAAATACTGAACAGCAACAGAGCCCCCCCAAGATGGGGCTGGTACACATTACAGCTGTGCTGGAGGAAGGAGAGACCTGACCTGCTGCCCAGGTGCCCCCTGTGCATCCCCTGCCACTGCAGCAACGCCCCAGGGTCCGCACCCGTGGCACACAGGCTCGCCTGTGCCACAGGCACCCGAGTCACAGGAGCACAGAAAGGAACTCTGGAGGTTGCTGAGCCCAAAGCCCTGCCTTGGCATAGGGGCTCCTGACCTTATTTTATCACCTTTGAAGTATAAAAGTAATAAAAGAGGTTCTTTTATGTCTCAGTGAAACTGCCAGTATTTTGGGTTGTTTCCATTGCCTTGTGTCCATTCCTGGGACACCTGAGGTTCCCTTCACTGCTCACACCTGGAATTTCTACCCATTGATAAACCCCACTGAGCTCCTAAGCCTGAGCAGTCCCAGCTCTCAGCCTCTCCTTACCTGTTAGGTTCTCAGATGTCCTAAGCAATCCATACTGGACTCCAGTTCTGACCAGGCTGTCTTGTACAGGGGAGCCTGAAAGTGGTGCCAGTGCTCTGGATGTGACTGTACCTGTGCCCCAGGGAGGGGATGGGGTCTCCCCTACCTGTGGGCAAGTGCTCTGGCTCCCACACCTGAGGATGCTCTCAGACCATGGAGGAGCATTGCTGACTCAGGGGTGGCTCATGGCCCAGCAGGAGAGCCAGGTACTTCTCTGCAACTCTGCTCTGGTCCCCAGTGTGAGTGTTGGCAGATGGAAATATCCCTGCCCAGGTGCAGGACATGGCATTTCCCTCTATGAACTTCAAGAAATTCCCCTTGGCCCATTTCTCCCTGATGGGACAGCCCAGGGAGGGACCATGGCAGAGCTGGTACACAACTGAGGGAGTGAAGCCTGTGGGTGTGCCATGAGTGAGTAATCAAGAAGGAAAGAGGAAGAAACGACAAATAGAAAAGCAAAGCCCAGCCCAGCCCCAGCCCCCTGTGCTATGTCACTTCCCCCAGGGACTGGGAGAGACTGGGCAGAACCTGCAGGGAAAGAGGGAAAAAAAGATGTTTGACTAAAGCTGGACCTGGGAAAGTAGAGGAAAGGTGTTTCCCCAGCTGTTTCTTTAATGGTCATCCTGGGTTTTCCTCGGTATCTGAATCAGTAACTGAAAGTTTGTGTTACAGCAACAAATCAAGTGAAATTCCTCAAGCTGGGAGGGTTATGCCCATGGTGGCAGGGACTGAGGCCAGGCCTGGGCTGGGATCAGCAGCCTGAGCTGGGATCAGCACGGACTTCCCTCTGAGGCCTTTCCCTCCCTTCCTCCCAGGCCAAGCTGTGTCATCCCCTGCAGTGCTGAGACAAACCTGCTCAATTCTTCCAAGAGCAGATCAAGTTTATGCCCCGAACTCACACGTCCTGGTGAGACCCCCTGGCCCAGCTCCACACCTCAGGTGAATCTGCAGGTGCCTGGGCTGGACCTTGTGGCCCCTGGCAATGCTTTTGCAGCAGCACCTGGGGCAGAACCTGCTGCAGACACACAGCTGTGACCAGCCCTGTGCACAGACCTGTGTTCCCCTGCGCACCCACCCCGCAAGTGGGCCAGGGACCTGCAGCTTCCAGGAAAAACCAGGGATCTCAAACTGCCCTCACACCTATACTGTGGTGCCACACCCATCAGCACAGAATGGTTTGGGCTGGGAGGGACCATAAAGTTCATCCAGCTCCACATCCCTGCCATGAACACGGATGTCACCCACTACACCAGGCTGCTCCAGGCCCATCCAGCTCAGCCCAGGAAACTGCCAGGGATGGGGCAAGCAGCATCGGAATAGTGAAAAATCATTTACTGGGTACTTATAAGGAGGGGAAAAATAAAATTAAAAAAACAAAACAAAACAAACCCACTTTGATAAGAGCCCTCAGAGTTACCTGTGACATTCCATAAGGCTTCCTTGGAGACCAAAAATCAGTTCTGACACTGTCTCCTGCATCAAACACCAAGTGTTTCAACCTCATGTCTCTGACAAAGTTTGCTAGACAGCTTTAGATTTGCATGATGAACCCTCTGTCTGGGGCAATGGGCTGCCCAGTCTGAGCACAATCTGCTCAGGTACAGTCTCAGGGCCAGGGCAGTGTGAAGGTGACACCCAGCAGCTACCTGAATCAGGGTGGCTGTGAGGTGGTGTGACGAGGGTGGCTCTGTGATGATCCTGCGGTCAGAGTTCTCTGCACTGGCAATGTTCAAAGGGGCCCTTTTCCCAAATGTAACCATTGCAAGTTAGTAGGAAAAAACACCAAAACTTTAAAAATGGGAAGTGTGAGCCAGGAATTATCAGTTAAAGACATTCCCAAGGAGTACCCAAAAAGGAAAGCACAACATAAAAGAAGAAAGGTGAAAAACAGTAAAGTTTAATAGTTACAATAAAAACACATAGATTTGAGCAAAACCTCCGGGAATCAATAAAACAACGGATGAAATATCAATAAACTATCAACAGCACTGGGGACAGCAGCTCTCAGACCTGTGTGAAGACACACAGGATCCTGAGCAGATCCACTCTGGACACTGCTGAGGACAGGGACAGCAGTGATGTCCCGCACACCCCTGGATCTGTACCTGGAACAGAACAACGACCATTTGATCCCAGACAGGAAGAGGAGGGAACACAAGCACGGATGAGTTTAACCATGGCAGCTCTGGGCAATGCCTTCCGCACCAGAGCATTGGCAGTCACTACCCAACACCTCACAGAGTTCTGGAAGCACCTAGAGAGTCCCTGCCTTGGGTCTGTGACGTACCAGGGCACTAGTGAATCTCGGCTCAGCTTTCCTGCCCCAAGCACAGCACAGCATGCCTTCCCCGGCCTGAGCATTTGGGATTGCCCAAAGGAAATTCCCTCAGTACAACAAGGCACTGTAGGGAGCCTGCAGGGACACAGCGTAAATGCACTGAAACCCCGTCCAGGAACACATCTCACACGGCATCATAGAGAGAAACGCGAATCAGCCTGCCAGGACCTGGCTCTGTACCAAGCCCTCCTGCACCACCCTGTCACCATTCCATCGCATATCTGGATAATTCTGTGGCTTTGCCCATCCCATTTCCCAAGGACATGGAACTACCCCGGTGCCCAGTGAGGCCATGGGCACTGAGGGGTCCAAGCTGCTCTCAGGTGTTTCCTCACAAAGTCTCACACGAAGAGCTATTGGCAAAGCTCCTCACTTCCAGCCCAGCTGCAGGTGAGCGAGGACAGGACAGTTCATCTTGCCCTGCTGATGCCTTTCTTCATGCTCTTTTTCCTTCTTTTCTCCCTAAGGCACTGTGGGAACAGCCAGCAGGGAGAACCTGAGGCTTCCCATCAGCAAACCCAGGCCAATCCCATCCGGAACAAGCAACCCATCCTTCACCTGGCCCTTGACCAACTCACCTGTCCTGTTCACACCCAAACAAACTCGGGGTCAGTGAGCTGCATGGCCAGACCCTGTCAGCACGAGCACTGCTGGGGCAATTCCTCCTACAGCACCCCAGCACCTGCCTGTTACACCAAAAATCTGATCCCAGGTAGCACAACCTAATCTCCGGCAGCACAACATGCACGAGGCTTTCCCTCTCCCACACTCCCTAAAACATGGCACAACTCTGTGTCTGGTGCCCCAAGAGAGTGCCCACACGTGCTGCCAGGTCAGCAAACCAAACCCTACCACAGGTAACTCAGGTCACCTCTGCCTCCTCTGCCCTGAGCACGCGGTGCACGCGCTCCTTGGCGCTGTAGTACAGCTGCCCACGGCGGAGCTGGGGCTCCTCCTGCTCATACCAGCGCTGCTCATCAAACTCGGGGAAGAAAAAGGCAATTTCTCTGCTGGCTGAGGCAGGTGAGTCTGTCAAAAGAGAAGAAAAGGCAATGAGAGAGAGGTGCCAATCTGCCACCACAAACACATGCTGGATTCCAAAGGCAGCTGGCTAGGCTGCACCTGACCAGGTGTACCTGGAGTGTGCAAAAAGGAACAAATCGTTCACCTGGAGCCCCAGAACTAAAGCAAAGGCAGACAAAGCACCACCATTCCTGCCTCCCCAAATGCCATCCAAGAATGCCAGGCCTACCTGAGCCATGGGTCGTGTTCCTGGTGTCCGTGAGGCCGTAGGCACCTCGGATGGAGTCTGGGTCGCTGTGTCGGGCTCGGAACACTTTGGTGGGTCCCATCAGGGATCTCCAGAGAGGGACAGCATTCTCGTGGGCCAGGATGTAAGCCCACATGGGGCCACTAGGGCAAGGGCCCAGGAAGAGCGGGAGAAAAGATTAAGAAGAGCTCATTACAAACAGATAATTCATCCTTACAAACCTCCACGGTACAGCTGCCATGGGCTGCCACGCCGGGCCCTGGCCTGCCCTGCCAGGCCATGGGGAGGGGCACGGACCTCCCACGGCACCGAGGCCACGGCTTTGGCACTGGTGACCTACTCCAAATGATGACCTCCAACCATCTTCGGGGGTGCCACCCACCAGGTACCGCTGCTGTCACATTAGGGTAGGGTCCCGACACTCCTGCCCCCGCGGCCAGAGCCTCCCACCTCCGCACATCCCAGCGAGCCCCTCCACACAGGGGTCACCTGCAGCGCGGGGCTTCCCGCGCCCCGCACACCCGCGGCAGGTACCTGGCCATGAACTCCACCAGCCGCTGGTAGAAGAAACGCCCTGCGAAGAGACATGAACCGAGTCGACACCGGCCCAGGGGCACCGGCCCGGGTCAGCATCTCGCTCCAGCAGCCCCTGAGCCCCGCTCGTACCTGCGTGCTCCCGGTAGAAGCGGCGACTCTGCTCCGGGCCGCACCGCAGCTCCTTGGCGCGGACGATGAGGAACTGGTGACGGAGGATGGCGGCGTGCACGGCCTGCGGGAAGAGGCGGCGCTGGGGGGGAGCGGGCCGTGGCGAGGCCTGCTGTGCTGTGCCGTGCCGTGCCGTGCCGTGCCGTGCCGTACCCTGCCCGCCCTGGCTCTGCCCTGCCCTGCCCGGCCCGGCCCGGCCGTCGCTCACCTCGTGCACGAGCGGATGGGCCGCAGCGTCCGGCTTCAGCAGCGCCAGCGTCA
>VZRQ01003526.1:1055977-1080670 GCA_013397975.1 Machaerirhynchus nigripectus | reverse complement strand
GACAGGACAACAGGACATGGCCTCAAGGTGTGTCAGGGGAGCTTCTGGCTGGACAGCAGGAGGAATTTCTCCACAGAAAGGGTGATTAGACACTGGAATGGGCTGCCCAGGGACGTAGTGGAGTCACCATTGCTGGAGGTGTTTAAGGAAAGATTGGACATGGCACTTGGTGTTGACATGGTAGTGTTTAGTCATGGGTAGGATTCGGTGATGTCAGAGGTCTTTTCCAACCTAATTGATGCTATAATTCAGAAATCATAGTAAGAGACATGCAGTAAGCAACCCAGTTTGCTTCTAGGTGCAGCAAACATGAATAACAGCTGCTGGACACACAGGCTACCAAAAAAAAAAAAAAAAGTCTCCTTTTACAACTATTAAAAAAAAAGCTAAAATGACATAAAATCCCTGTACATTTCTTCTATGCAGGGAAGTTGGACCAGTTGAGCCACTGTGATCCCTTCCAACCTGACCCATCCTGTGATTCTGTGAGAGCATTAGGATATTAATATTAAGATAGTTTCAATAGACTTCCCCTCCCTCCTGGCCACTTACAAATTACAGTATATTAACGTCTGTTTGTGACTCTTTTTTTCCCTGCTACTCAATAAACTCAATAATTTCTAGAACAGGTTGATCCTATGTAGGCCATTGCATCTAAGTTCGTTTCTTCTTTTATACATTTTTTTAAAAATCTGCAATACATACCACACTGCTCAGTGTCATTGTATGGTCAATGAAGAATAAACTGGACCACAAATTCTACTACAGCTGCTGCAGCCTTCAGTGTTCTGACCTGGAATACCAGAAAGGTGCCAGTTTAGCTGGCACAATTACTAGTTTATTAGTAGAAAACAGGAGTAGTATGTATTTTTTGTTAGAAATTAGTTCTGCCATTGTTCTACTCTGCATAGCTTTTATAAGTAGGAGCAATTGTGTAGCTCAGGAAAAAAAAGGGACTTTTAAAAGCTATTAGAACTGACACAAAAAATGATCCTATTATTGAATTCTGTGTCACATCATAAAAGCTTGGAAACTGCTTACTGAAATTACTATATGGGTTTTTTTTTGACAATATCTATAATCTTCTAAACTCAGGCTTAAAAATGAGTGAATTGGTTTTGTTGAAACAATCTCCTCCAAAATCAGGCAAAATACAGCTGGAGTCTGTCTAATAAAATGAAGCTTACATTGGGAAGTGTTCAATACTTCAACTAACATTATTACTAAATTTAGCATAAATATATAATATAAAATAGTTTTTCACTCCTTCACTGTTACAGTCTGTAAATATTACATTAATTAGGCAATAAGTAGATAGAAGAATTATTTTAAAAATAGTTCCCTTCTACGTTATCTTTTTTCCCCAAAGTAATCACCTATTGCAACCTATAAATTAGTATTTATATTTTTCCACTTGAATCCAAAGCATGTAAGTATTTAACAATCACCAGTAAATTACAGTAGTGCTCATATATTAGTAATATCTGCAGGATATTCCAGCTGGCTCCATCATCACTACTAATCTGGGCTAGAATTGTTCAAATGTTAATTTTATCCTTTCCAGCTTAGCTGCCATAATTTCACAGCCTCTCAGACAAGTTATTTCCACCTCTAAGCCCTATGCTCCAGCTTTTCATTTGCTAAGGAGGAAGGAAATCCTGTAGTTAAGGGGCTTTATAACTACTGCATTTCTAGAAAGAGTTTTTTATATCATGACTGATGTCAGGTTTGGAATTATGTGACTGCAACAAGGGTAAATCCTGTGACAGATAGTTGCATTGGTTTCTAGGACTACTGTCCTGAAACCATTCCTTCTTTGTTTGAACAATGTTGGGGTTTTTTTGTTTGTTTTTTGTTTTTTGTGTTTTTTTTTTAAGAATATGCTTTATTGTATTTATGCCTGGTTTTGTTTTTTGTTCCCCTGCTTACTCTCATTGCCCAGTCAAGCTTATTTTCAAAACATATTTTAAAGAAATTAAGGAGGACTTAAAGACGTGATGGCTATTAAAAGACAATACTTGTGGAGCCCCTAACCTGTCAGTTTGTAGAAAGTAGTCATCAAGTCAGAAAAATATGGAAATAGCTATGGCTTGGAGCATGAAAATCAACATATGTAGTCATCATGTATTCTTTTGGAAGATAGGCTAAACAACCTCTGTCATTTTTGCCGTGCAATGGAACCCGCTTTCTCTTTTAGGGATCACCCTGCCACTTCCCATTAGCATTAGCAGCACTCTGAATTGCAGAATCTTCAGATGAACGTGCCGAGTCCTGTCATTTCCCCCACAGGCTGTCTGGCGATGATAATCCACTAAAGGATTATTTCATCCAAGTGGCGGTGTCCGAGTCAAATGCCGGCAACAGGCAGGGAAACCCAAACCTGTTGAGGCAGACATCTGCCCAGATGGGAGGAATCGGAGCGACGGCCCTTAAGAGGGCAAGGCGGGGGACATACTTTGTGCCAGCAGAATAAGTCCATGGGCTGTGCCCGTGATGGGAGAGCAAGACCATGATCGTGATGGCTGGAAGTTTGCGGGCTGCGATGCCGATGCTGGCCAAAGCAGGCCCGGGGCTGCGCTCTTTGGAGGGGTGCCTTGTCACATTAGACGGGCGGCCACTGTGTTTGATGCTCAACCTGAACGGACAGGCCTGCCAGGCAGAAACTGCTCAGGCAGATGATGCTGGGGAGGACAAAAATTATCCACCGCAAGACTGAGAAGACAGATGACACCCAGTAGGAACAGCAAACCAAATCTGCAGAATCCACAACGCAGCTGGCTAGCCCGGGGCTACCTGCCTCTTTGCAGAGGAATAGACATCACCTACGAGCTGTCAAATTAGATCACCAGCCTGAAAATGCTGAAAGAGATTTAGTTCTTCCAGCAGAGAAGAGAAAGTTTAATGGATGAAAATCTTCCTAAAGGGGCCAAGGTAATGTGGGAGGGGAAAGGGGAAACCTTCAGATGCGGCAACAATGAAAAATTAATCACCTCCTGCCTGCCTGCAGAGTGAGAGATGGGATGTGCAGTGTTCTGTGGCAACCGAGCTGGCTGTAGTCACTACCAGTGTGGAAAACAAAGGCCACGCCTGCAGGAACGTGCACAGAGCAGCAACAAGTAATGCTTGCTACAAAACCGATCCCCCTTTCCAAATCTGCGGTATCTTTGTATCGCCCTGGAGCTGGGCTCCGAAGTACCATACATCTCACATTCAAGGCATGCAGCGGTGGGATACAAAGGCCCAGTCTGGATCCGAAAGCTCGGTGCAGCAAGAGGTGCATGATGGCATTTCCCCTCTCATTTCATTTGCCATAAGATTCAAGCACAAAGAAAATGTGTGTAATACAAGTCAATTTTGATAAATAAATAGAAAAAAAGATTAAGATTACCCAGTGAGTAAGCATGTGCTCAGGTGTATGGTGACTATGAAACCTGGCGTTTCCATCAGGGACAGCAGCAGCATGATCCAATTATAGATGCAAAGAAGAAATACTGCTCTTAGGGGGAAAATATTAAATGTAGCAATCCATTAAGCAGCTGCATCATTGCAGTTACACTTTGAAGTTAAAGACTGTGAAACACACCAAAGATTCAAAGAGGTGATAAGATTAAAAACCAAAAGGGGAAAAAAATCAAATAGGCCTACTGATCCCTCTTTTTAGCAAACAAAAAACAAAACAAAACAAAACAAAACAAAAAAAAAAAAAAGAAGGTAGAAAAAAATTACATACCAGCTTCTGTATATATATACAATTGAAAAATCAATTTATGGCCATACCAAGCAAATCTACTTGAAAAATCTATTCCCAACTTCAACATTCATGTAGCAGACAAACCATAAATCACCTGGAGAGATGCAAACAGAAGATTCTAGCAGATCAGAAAGAATATGAACCCGATTTCTGAATAGAAGAATTTACACTGGATTTCTTTATAATGATTTTATAGTTCTATCTATTCCTTTATTTTCATCTGTCTCAGCTAATCACTTTTTAAGTACTTTGTCCTCTTCTGAATCAACAGCTGACTTTTGATCATCTAATGTTTTTTTAACAAAGCAGAAAATAAAGATACCAAAGTTCTACTGCTCTTTTATCTGTAACGTCACTTGGGTGTATTTCACAGACAAAACCACTTCTAAGTCACATTTTCATATAAAATAATTAATATAAATGAATGTCATACTTGAATTGCAAAGTACATCTACATTAAACCTTATTTAAGAGTCTCAGCTCCCTGTGAATAACCCAGGATCCACAACCACATGGAAGGGTCCAGAGTAATCTTCCATCAGCTTTAACTGAAATTAATGTGTGTATATGTGTGTGAGAGAGAAATAAAGTGACGCTGTAGAATTATTTTATCAAGATACTCCAAAGACAGAACACCGATTTGGAATTCTAAAGCGCACCTCACAAAAAATAAGCTCCCCATTTCTAGGCCTATGTGCTTCCAAATATTCAGACAGTAGCATAAAATTCCTGAGAGGAGTTTATTTCACTTTACAAATATTTTGAAGAGGGTTGGATAGGCTACAGAGAAGGAATACAAGATGAGAGATTAAAAATATGTGAAAATATCACCTCTTACAGGCCAACAGCTAAGATGTTTGCTAGGGGACTTCACTGGCAAAAGTTACACTGTCTACACAAAGATCTCTGGAAATTCAATAGGTGCAAATCTACTGATGGCAAGTACTTACTGTGGGTGGGGTGAAGAAAGGTAACGAAACTCGCTGGGTTGGACTGCTTTGAGTGGGAACCAGAAGTAAAACCTTCTAACTCATTTTCTGTGTGAAACACAGAGATGCCAACCTGGAAGGCAAATCACTGATGACCCGGAACATGACAGAAAGCATGTTATACATTCAAGATATCATAAATAATTTCTTTAGTTTTGCTGCTGAAAAGCCTCCACTTTGGCTCCATCCGAATGGTCAGATTTAAGATTTTCTTTTCAGGTATAAATTGGAACTATTTTTTTTTTGTTCAGTGTACTCTTTCCAAATTTCTTATTCCTACTCGCTCTTTTCTAATCCCATATTGAACCTGGATTTTTCTATTAATCACTGTTGCCCAGCTACAAGTCTCAGAGCAAGAAACAGTCCTACAGACTTCAGAAGTCAAACTGAACTCTCACTTAAAAATGAAGTGACACACACAGAGACAACTAAAAATCATCAGCACATTTCCAATATATCTGATGCAATACTTGAACACCTGTTTCAACCTGGTTGATCTACAAGTAGTCATCTTGGCATCAAGGGAAAAAGACAAAGTGCTAAGTGTAAGATTTCACTGAACACTTACAATTATCATATTTATTTCACTGCTGAATTCTTCTGTTGCTGAAAGGTTGTCATGCAGCACTATCTCACCATATGGCAACACACTCAAGTCCCAGGGGCACATACTTAAAAGACCATAACATGTCAGGCCCCTTGAATAAATTAGAACAATTATGCAAAATAATAATACTGCAATGATGTGATACATTAACAAATGGAAATGTTGCTGTTCATGAAATGCTGTGAAAATAAATTCCACACATCACTGTGGTCATCATCATCAAAATGCAAAGCAACAAAAGTAAAACAACATCACAGTGCCCTTCAGCAACTGAAGTTTTAAGAAAGAAAAGGGTTGCATGGGAGGAAAGTCTCTTTTACTAATGTTCAGTGAAAGTGTAATAAAGTATTACATAAACAGGAAGTAGCTTTAAAAGCAGCTGAACATTTACCCATGCAAACCCTTTACACAGACCATCAATGTTAATTTGAGAGCTCCCACTACACACCTCATCTTTTAAAATTATGAAGCATAGTTGTAAAAAATGTAACTCAGACAGAGTCAGATATAGAGTTGTGTGATTCTTCAGAAGCTTTCTTACAGATTTGTCCTTGATCAAAAGGCATTAGATAGAACAGGGGAGAGGCGAGAAAAATCAATACCATCTGGTTTTCCCAGTCATCTCTCTAAAGGCAAAGTCTCAATTCATCCTTCTTTGCTTTTAACTCTCTATCCCCTTTAAGCTTCTCCATGCAGGGGAGAAAAAATTGAAATATGCTCAAGTTACTATACTATAATGACCAAATGCCTTTTAGATAGTATAGAGTTAAATATTACTAATCCACTTCTAAACATTTCATCTTTCTGCTAGGTGAAGGTTTTTTTTTTTTAACATTTCAGCAGCAAGTAACACTTTTGTTCTGCACCAGAGAAAATAAAACTGGCACAAGAGGCTAGGGGATACTGCAGCAGTAGCATGTAGCCAATTTGAGAAATCCCAATACTTGCAAACAGCAGCTGTTTGGGATTAAAAAAAATATGACACTTTGTAGCATCATCTCTACAACAAACTGTCTGAAAAGATGACAGTATTGTTCCCAGCAACATTTAGCTCTGGTTCAATTTCACCGTTCTCAGCTGTAACGTAAGCTATTTTCACGGATGAAGGCTTGCACATACACTTTAAAGAACTTAAATCATTCTCACTTACAAAAGCATAGATAAAAACAATAAATCTGTAAGATGAACGTGAAACTTCCCAAAACCCTGACCAAATGCACTGACAATTCACACCCCTTCTGAAACAGAAAATGGTTCATTATAGCAGAATTTAGTAGAAGTGCAGGTACTTTTCTAAGTCTTACCATCACTTGCTCCCACCTGTGAGGGAAAAAGCAAACTCACTTGTATACATACTATTAGGTAACAAATGTTTGAATGAATGGGATATTAAGAGTACAAGTATGACAGTAAACACGTGAAGCTCTTAGGCAGTTAAATATGAAAAGCTTTGAGAATGAAGTTTCTAATGTACATTTGTACTAACACCCACTCCACAACTCTTGAACAGATCTCAAGATTTCAGAGATCTTTGTAAGTAAGTAAGGTGAGCTTCTAAATAGCAAGGAACAAGAGTAGCTAGAAGTGGAGAATTAAGCCCTCAGGAAATAGTGAGAAACTTCTGAAATTTTTGCCCAAAAAGTGACTTGGTGTGCCTGTAAACCCTTAGTAAAAGAATTAAAATTATGTATATCTACAGAAAACATCTATTAGAGCCTGGAATTGTCCAGGTTATCCTTATCCTTGCAATCTTCTTCTGTCCATTTATGTGTCAGGATATATTTTAACTACCTCATCTTGTTATCTACTTACTTTTTCTTTTAAGGACTTTTAACATTCAAAATGCTCAAATATCTACCCAAGACATCTTTTTGATCTTTACAATGTGAGTGGCTCCTAAGCACATAAAACAATGTACAAGTGAAGTTGTCTGCTAAGCACTGCTGTTAAACCAACATAGAAGTTCATTTATCATTAAAATATCAAAGTATTTTTGTATTTCTTTCATGTCTTAAAATAAATGTTGCCTGAATTGTGCAGAAGGTAATTAACCAATTAAGTTAGCACTTTTGTAATTGTTACAAATAAAAATCGGAGGACCACATTCTACAGTAAAATGACCCATACAAATGTGTGACTCAACAACAGTGTGGCTGGTTTTAAAGCCCACTTTAAACATTGCTAGTGAACTTGACAGAGCAGCAAATTACCTTAGAGTTGAGGGTTTTGGTTGGTTTTGTTGGGGGGTAGGGAACGTGCATTTGCCCTTGTGCAAAAAATGAAGTGAGGCACACGCAAAATCTTTAAGAACGTGAACTTTGCTACCCAGTTTGAAAGAAAATGCTTCTAGATTCAAAACAGTACAC
Source organism: Machaerirhynchus nigripectus (assembly GCA_013397975.1). Taxonomy (NCBI): domain Eukaryota; kingdom Metazoa; phylum Chordata; class Aves; order Passeriformes; family Dicruridae; genus Machaerirhynchus; species Machaerirhynchus nigripectus. The sequence goes on along the minus strand of VZRQ01003526.1, from coordinate 1,072,957 downwards.
CACAATATGAAGCAGGAAGTAAACTAACAATTTAAAATCTTCTTTACTGAAGAAAAACTAGAAAGTTTCACAGCCAGATTAAGACTACAGCTTTAAAATAATTTATTCAGTCACATAAATACTTTGTAATATTTGCATGTTCCCTTTTTCACATCCTTGGCACACAATATAGCTCTTAACTTGTACAAAACTAGTGTAAACATCCATGGAAAACAAAATGAAAGGAGAGCTGGTCAACATACATAAAAATACAATAAATAGCAGAAGGAGTGAATAACTGATGATAAAGATCATGTAATTTCACTTGAATGTTTAATTAAAGGAACTTGAAATTTTTTAAAAAATAATGAATTAAAATTGCATTTCCATCTTTCTACCATTTTTGCATTTAATCAGATACACAATAACAATTCTTTAGTTCAAATTCTTGAGTGAACAACAGCAACTCAATGCAGTTGTATTATTTGAGGCATGGACAGTTTTGGTTCACATACAGAAGGTTACAAAACAGTATTTGCAAGTTAGTGGCTTTGGACAGTACAACTTCTAAACTCCCACACCTCATTCCAACACGACATTAAGATTTGCCTTAATGAGCATTAGTGTATAATCTGTTCTTGATAAAGATGACATCAGACAGATGCTGTCGGACACCTGGGTAATGCTGAATGTGGTTGAACCAACGAGACACATTAAGGTATTTCTCCTTTTCTTGCACTGTGAGGTCCACCTGCATGGGAAATAAACACAAGGCACCAGTAACACCAGTATCATGAGAGTCATAACATGTGGTAAGGCAAAATAAAAGTGGATAGTTTTACGAATCATTTAAACTCAAGTATGTTGTTACAGTCCAGCAATATTCTATCCTAATTTCTCCTAGTAAAACTCAAGCCCATAATATGTACATGGACTTTTAATTTACTCAAATGAACAGACCTGGAGGTGGAACATACATTTGCATGATAGAGAGGGTGGAAAAGCTTGCATGAATTAAACGCATCTCTCTATTCATGGGCTCAGCATACAGTACTGGGAGGTGCAGGGAAGAGTTCCACAACATGCACAACCCTTTCACGTTCATTTATAGCAGACAGTGTTGTCTCACAGGCAAAGTGACGACTTCATGTTTCAAGGTGTATTGTAAGTACAGGAGTAAGCTTTCTCCAGGCAATTTCAGACTGGATAGGATAACTGGAAGTTGTTTTGTATGACTATTGATCAAAATGGAAGAGTTACCAAGAATCAGCGTAACTTAACTGTTCAGATCTGCTAGCTCACATTATTAAGATAGCAATTAAGATAGATCAAATTACAACAATAAAACAAACTGGAAACCTGTCCATACTTCATAAAAATATTTAAAGTACTGTCACACAAAACAACTTCAAGATCAATCAGGAAGAAATCTCCAAATATCACACGATTTCAACAGCTCCTCATCAGAGGAATTGTGGCTAAGATTAATGCAGAGCTTCAAGCCTATCTTTAATCAGAGGACTGACTTAGGTAAAGTTATCTACAGTTACAGATCCAAATTCAACCCTTAAAAGTCTTTCAAATTTAGGTCAGCAACATCCTCAAAGCTTTACTACAAAATCTGTTATTACTTTGGAGTCTTTCAAGCCAGCTGTAGAACTATTCCCACCTTGTATCACCTGTATTACTATTCTTGACTAGCAATTTTATGTCTTCTTACTTTTCTGTAACCAAGTTGGCTTATCAGTTTAGACCATAATCTCTTTTCTCACATTAACATACTACAACTGAATAGCAAATGGGGTAGTCCTCAAAACAGACTACGAAACCTGGATCAGGAACAAAATGTGATCCTCATATCAACTACCCTATCCTATCTCATCAATACTGAAACCAGTCAGTGCAGGATTCACCTCACTCCGTTTTCAGTTAGCCAAGTTAACCATCAAGCTTAACTTAAATCTTTACAATGCCTGCAGTCAATGAAAAAGGATGCATCTGTAGAGGACAGTTTTAACAGACAAGTCACTATCCAGACATGCCTAATACTTTTCATGTTTAGATTTCTAAAGCGAATCAGGGTTAATCTCCTCAAAAACTAAACACCTGGCATATTCCTTACGCTTTCCTCTACAAACACTAGATTTTATGGATGCCGCAGGTTCCCTGAAAATTTGGTCTTGGGCACGAGATAGCTGGAAACAAATCTGTTTCAACAAACTTTGGATCACAGGAAGAGCTACACATACTCATTTACACATATTCAGGCGTATGGGTAAAAAGCTGCTCTTTAAACCCAAGTCTAATGTTAAATTTCACCTTGTGACACACCACCCTTTTGATTTCAAGAGCAGCCAATCAGATTTGCTGCTTCTCCTTGCTGTTCTCTCACACAGCCCAGCATTTGGCTTAGAACTGGGAAGCTTTAAACACGTAGCAGCAAAAAAGAATGTAAGGATATATATTGGAAGATGAACCAGTGGAAAAATACTGAGGAAGAAGAATTTCAAGGAGTTGTAGAAAGGAATTCTAAACCAATGGAACATAGCATTAAAGCTCAGTTAATGGGAAGTTAGGAACATAGTAACTGTGGCAGCAGCCAAAAAGCAGTTGGCTTGCAGGATCTTGCAGCTGGCTCCTAAACCCAGGTAGCTGCTCTTCCTAGGGAACATACCTGCCAGAATACAAGCATAGTACTGCAGATGTATTTCCAACTTCTGCCATTTTGTACTGTTATGAACCCCAGTTCAGGCAGTATGAGAAAATCTGCTTTTCTTGCTGCTGGCATGGAAATGTAAACACTGTTCCTAAAGTTGTATAGTCTGATAGAAACGCAAAGAAAAACGATAAAAACCAGCCACATATTTCTGCTGATCTAGAAATGTAAAAGAATTATTGGCAATTAACCAAGTAAATAGCACTAACCAGAACAGCACTAACAAAGAGAAAAAAAATCTAGAATTTTTAAAGGCATTACAAATGAAAAGTGGAAGCTATTGTAATATACCACTGTTTCACAAATTGCCTGAGTTTCTGCAAGCGTGGTATATTCAGGATCAAAAAAATGCAGTACCATTTAGGGAAAGATGCTTTTGATCACCTGCAGTGTGTTATAATTAATGGTAGTTGGATGCTGTTGCTTGATATGAAGCTGTAGAACCATTTACAAAGTAACACAGAGTGTGAAAAGAACAATGTGTGTACTCTAAGGCAATCTAAAACCACTGGAAGCAAAGAAAGGTATTTAAGTATGAGCAAATACTAAAATACCGAAACTTTAAGTTCCTTGAGTTTCCAATGATCTTTTTCAAAGTCTTTAATGTGTAAGCACCTGGTTACGGAAAGGCTGAGCGAAACTTTAGATTTTGCAGCAGATACAGTATTTCCTTCCCACAGTCTTTTACTGATAATTCTCAATCTTCACGTTTCTCCAATGTAAATCAAAAATAAAAGTCTGGAAAACTAGTCCTCTTTCATTCTGTTAGCATAGTGAAAAAACAGCTGAAGGGCAAAACAGACTGCTATGCTAATAATAAAACCCCTTTTTGTACTCTGGGCACAATAAGCAAGATATTTTTACTTATTTACATAATGTACTCTACCAGTGAAATATATTAAAAACCACTTTGTGGCATGCTCTACTTTTTACTCGGAACATAACTCTTAGGTTAATTGTTTAGAGATCACTTCCATGGCATTTTTTACAACATTTTGTTAGATGGGTATTTTCTGTTCTTCCTCATTAAATTAGATAATTCCCCCAAGTTAAGAAAGGCTGCTGTTCTGCTGTTAAAATAATTATTTGCTATTAAAGCAATTATTTTAATAGCAAAGAAGCAGACACTTAATTTGACAGGCTTTCTTTTTTTTCCATGTCATGAAAAAAAAGTCTTTTTCTTCCACCACAAAGCTCACTGAGGGGAACCAAGGTGGTTGTCATACAATGCAACTCTAAGAGTTTCTGAAAGGGCTAAAAATACACAAGCTTTAATTATATTTTCTTTCTGTAGCATTGGGGTTGCAGGCATAAAGTCCCATTCCCACATCCTCCATGTCATGGAAAATCTAAAAATACCTGCCTACATATGAAGCTCTTCAGCATCAATAAAAGGATAGGATACTATCTGACTTTTTAAATTTAGCCTTTAGATATGGGAGAAAGAGAAAAAGCCCAACAGCTGGATGGTGTATTTCATGACATAAATGTACTTTCACATAGTTTTGTCTAATTTTCTGCTGTTAAAGGAATAAGCTTAAAATTTTATCTTTTCTTTAAGTTAAAACTCTTTTTTTTGCAATTTAGTTTAAGAACTATTTTTAGCATCATTGCTTAGAAAAGCCTGTTACCTTGGTACTAAAATAAGGAACATATCAGTGAATATTAACAAAAATTCATGGCAATCTCTTTATTACAGGCAATGTTCCTTATGGAAAAAGTAACTCCAAAACAAACGACTACTGTAGTCTCATTACAGCTCAGTATTAGTAGTTCTGACTCAAGGACAACAGCTTAGTTTGTTTTGTACCTGATCATATTCAGTTTGGCCCCAAAATTTTGACTGAGGCTTTTTCCACTTGCAGATACAAACTTCACCCATAAGTAATTTTGCAGACCTTATTAAAGAAATTTTTAAGTCATACATACAGATTTGAGACCACTTCCTTGGTTCTGACATTTCTGAAGTATAAAAGCAGATCAGTCATCATATTGATTATTTCTCTAGAAACAGAACTGGCCTTGTGCTGGTCAAAAATATTTAAGAATGAAGGCATCTGGAAACTTTTTAAAAACAAATAATTTAAAATAAAAAACAGATATGAAAACAAGTTCATTACCACAGGGGGAATTTAATGCCTACTGACTGCCAAGCTAACCTCAAGCAATTCATGCTTTCTCTGCAATCTATGCTTTAACCTAGTAGAACTTCATTATTCATATTTACCCACATATGTCTTTCTGGAATTGAAGTGTCTATAAGACAACAGCATTAATATTACATACACAGACACATCAATTATATATGACAATGCAGATCACATTGACTGAAAAGGCAGTATCAAGCATTACACTTTTTGGGTGTTTGTGACCTATATTATGACGCAGAACAACGTGTACTATTTAGTTCCTGCCTTATTACTATGCGTGTGTATTTCTAATTAAAAGACTCAAAATAGATTCTGTCTGCAGAAAGCCTGAAACACTCCCTGTGAATCCGATTCTCACTGACTGAAATAATAATTCTTTTCCCACAATATAGATTTTTAAACACATTTCACTGTTGTATATTAAGATAACTAGAAGGGACAGGGAGAATGAAAGGCAGGCACACTGCAGAATTAGGAGTTGCTGCTGTTTGGTAGACAAACTGATTAAAGCCTGAACAGTGAAGAATCAGACTCCAGAACCCCTCCTGGATAATGGGAAGCGCAACATGAAGATGGGAGGAGGGAATTAATACAAAGATGCATGATCTATACTCAGAAACACCAAGATACCACAGGTGAAGAACTGAGCAATAGGATTGGTTGGTCTTAAAAACTTTTCCAATGAAATGTGCATCAGAAGGGTTTTAAAGTTTTACTACTTGGCTTATTCAGGATGATCATGGTATGTCAGTAATATTTATAGTATCACTAATGTCTGTGTTAGCATGTAGTTTTTAGTCTACCAAAAGCAGACATTACCCTTAAAGGTATTATCAGTAATGTGTTCAGATCAATTTTCTAGACAACTGGATGGACAGCAAGATCTGTGGGTCTGCCCTATGCCCCATGTCTCCCATTTTTACCTCCTTTCTTAAAGCATTACAGGAAACACAAACCGATATTTTGCACAAGGCTTAGCTGAAGCAGTGGTGGATAAGACAAACTGCTTCTCTGCACCACATCACATGAGGAGATACAGCAGCTTTCCCTGCCTCCCCCATAAAGCTTAGGGCAGAGCACCAGCTCTGGACATACTCTCTTACAAGAAAAATAATTTTAAAAATAATAATTAAAAAAAAACCCCAAACCCCACGAGATTCTACAGTTCAAGATCCTGCCTCTGTATGTTAATCAATTCTGAAACCTTCAAAATACATGTAATTCATAGTTAGTAGCTTCTAGATTTTCATATTTATTTAGAATAGTCACCCTGTTGCTTGCCCTTTATACCCTTCCGATCCAGAAAATTACCTTCCATGAAATCAAACATTTCAGAAACAGATGCTGTACTATAAACTTGTCCCAAGTAGTGTCTGGATGGTTGCAGGCACCCAGGAGCACCAAGTCATTTGTTTTTACCATCTGTTCTATTTCCCAAAGCAATAACTTGTATCTTTTCTTCTTGATTAGGTGGTCTACTCTAGAGCAAACGTGAAATTTAAAATGTGCTTTGATTTTCCCCTAAGTTTTTTAAAAAAGTCTCATTTGAACTAGTACTCTCTTACAGAATATACAATCATATTTCTAGAAAGTAGTTAGTTTTTTTTAATGTCTGCACATGGTATATGAAAGGTAACCCATTCTGACACTGTAGTCAATGCATCTATCCTACCACTTAAGATATTTTACAAGGCAAATATGATTTAACAGAATTAATTCTATGTGACTTAGTCTAGCATGTTTTCAAAAACCTTCTGAAATGAAGCTTCCCTTCCCTCTCCTCTGCTTGACACTCATTTGAACTTTTGCTCCTGGACAGTCAAGATACAGATACATAAGTTCTCTTTCATTTCTGGTAGTGTTTCACTATATGATTCCCCCTCCCCTCTGCTTTCATTTTGAAATGCAGTATTCTTCCACACTTCTCCCAGAGCTCTGCTTTTAATTGTATTAAAGTAACCATTCACGCAGTTGACTGAATTCAATTCTCAGACACACATGCGTTTGTCAGAGGCATCTTCTTCTAATTATCCTCAATCCCCCCTCAATTTTCTAATGCAAAACTGACTGATTTCATCTTCTCCCAAGAATTTAGTAGACCTTTTTGTGTAAGTCCTTTGGTTTCTTCCCACTCCAGAGAATGCCAATGGCTCATTTACAAACACATTCCAGCCACCAAAATGAAAATAGCTTTTACTGCTTTACCTTTAAATTAACACTTGGGGTTCAGAACTGAAGGTGCACCAATTTTTAAGCACTTCATAGTAGCCTGTGCTAACTACAAAGAATCTCAACATCTACCCCACTCAGAACAAACCTTTTTTTGGGGTACTTTTTTTCTTCCTTTTCCTTTTAAGCACCAGCTCCCCACGTTATTTTCACATTATGTACCTTATCAAGTCTTATCACTCAAGTCTTGAAACACAAACAACAATTTGTTATGGCTCAAACTTTGTTACATGTATTCATCCTTCAGGAGCTTAATTTACATGCATTTGTATTTCTACGATACTAATGAAGTCAGTACTTTCAGTTCTGACACACCCTTTCAGCTTCATTTACTTCTTTCCCCATGTAGTTCTGTGAGCAGCCATGTTTCAGACTCAAACAGGCAAGAATCCTCAATCTTAGAAACCCAGGGATGGGTACCATCCTTGCTACATTTTACAGAGGAAACTGAAGCATTCTGACACTACAGGTCTTTCGACAGATCTATAGCTACATATTAAAGAATAAAATGAAATACTTTAAATCAAGTTTTATTTTCCTCTGTTCTGTTCCCTGTCATTGATGAGTTCAGTAAGTCAACTTCTACAACAGTAAAATGCCCTTTAGATAAATAACAATTACGACACCTGTACATATAAAAATTATGCAAGTAATGCTTACCATGATATGATGCAATCCATAGTACATCAAAATGTCTGCTAAGGTAAAAATGTTTCCTGCAAGGTAGACTTTATCTTCAAGGTGCATGTTAAGATCCTAAAAAGGAAAAAGTCATTATACTGCTGTAGTATTTACCACGTGAAACAGTATATTAAGGCAGTTGTTAAAAATAATAGAAACTTCCTCTGGAGACCATGCATATAAAATAAACAGCAGTTTTAAATTATCCCAACTCAGCAAACAAGACAAACAAGGAAAGAAGAAAAAAATCTAGAAAGTGACAAGATAATAAAATAAAATATTGTTCTTTGGCAGTGAGAATTAGGTAAAATTTAAATGCTGGTCTCTGAAAATAGTGCTTTGTATCTAGTGAAATTTTTGTAAATGCAAATCTAATTTACTTTAGGCTGACTCCACAGAAATACTTTCAAGTCTGTCTTTTCTTGGCTTCAAATTACCGAAATTCCAAAATTAAAGAGTTGTGTATTTAGTAGGAGTGCAAATTAAAATGTTTAACATTTGATTAGTCGAAAATGCAGTCCCCATGCTAAAAGGAAAGCATACTGTTCTTCCAGCAGCAGCTATGCCTGTCTTTCAGGACAGTGCAGCTGGTCAGCAAGGTTCTGGAACTCCAAATATATAAGAACCAGGAAAGCACACAGGCATAGTGGGGTGGGAGACAAGGTGTTTCAAGCTTAATGCTGGCAACTTGATACCCATCAGCTGCTATCACTGGACATCTGCTTTTATTAATGTTGAAATCACTGCTAGCAATTTTTTGTGACTGATATTGTCAATTCAGCTGCCGTCCAAGTCTCTAATAGAGCATTTCAGAATTTTAAGATCATCTCTCAGCTGTTCCAGATCAGAGGCTATGAGGGTGGATAGTACGAAGCTTCCATTTAGGTTCAGTAAACAATTATTTCACATGTTTGAACAGAAAGACCCCTTTTCATGGCTTTTTGTATGCAACCATTCTCTGCCAGAAAACAAGAGGCTGACAGGCTCAGCGTTGCTCAAGTTTATCAGCTCTGAGGACAAAGGCATCACACATCAGCGCTACCTCTTTACCTGTCCTTCCTTTTCTCCAAATCTTACCTACTTGTCATCCAATTTATGCATCTTTCTGCTCCCTACTTTCCTCTAAAGAAATGTAACAACAAATGAAATTACCCCAACCCAGCATAAGCCAATAATATTTACAATATTATTTTCAGACACGGACAGTTTCCCAGCTTTTCCTTGGATTTGGAAACTCTCCTTATCTGAAGGGAAAAAAAGGAGCACACATCTGCTTAAGCCACTCCCTCCCCCTGCCCTAGAAACAGAGCTAAGCAGCTTAAACATAACTACCATTTCTAAAAATTTCAAGTTTTCAGTCTCAATTACAGCACATTCCATTTTCAGACAACCTCTAACTGGAAAAAAAAGGCTCGGGCAAGGAGAAGTGGGTTAATAATTAGTGAACAATTGAAAAATTATATTTGGCCTAAAGCATTTGGCATTTTTTTTGTGGTTACATAATTTTACTGATACAGAGATATCCTATAGTACATATACTGAAAATAAACCAAGACCAAAACACAAAACTAAAATGTTGAGACTTTAAGACATCTAACCTTGCATTTGGGTTTTGACAAGTTCGACTCCATTAAGCCACCTTATTATTCTTCTATAACCTCTTCATGACAGGACTCCTGTACTTCTGTAATATTTAAACATCCCCACATCTGTTTAGATTTCTTTTGTTAGAGCAAATCAGGGAAAAACATTAACCCCTGCATATTTAAAATTCTGTAAGGTCAACTGCCCCAGGCTATGTAGCTTCTTTTCTTTAGACTGGTTTACTGCTTTGTTCATGTTAGTTAGCGCTCAAATTACTTCAAACATGTAACTACAGTTCTGTGGAATTTCCAACATGCAACACAAAGGCAAATACAATGTTAAGAAGAAAAAACTTGCAGGAAGAAAAAACCCCCAGACCTAGAGATTGCTTACTAGGAAAAAACCCCCATACACTTGCCTGTTTTGAAACAAATTCTCTGATCAGCATTTTTCATTTCAATTAACCAGAAATTCCACATGCATTATAATGAAAATTAACACCACTGAAATTATACCTTCTCCCTCCTCCCCCGTTCTTCTTAGCTTAGGCTGCGGAATCCGGATTTTGTAAAGTAAAAAGCTCATTATCTCTGAAGGTACCATCACCACAGTTATTTCCCTGCTCAAAATTTTGGATTTCTGCATCAAAGAAATTACAGCATACTAATTCTGAGTTTTATATTGCTCATGTACACTCAAAATAGTCATCAATAAAAGAATCCAAAAACTTTAAAGACAAGGTAAGCCATTACAGCGTGAACAATTATTTATTCTGGTTCATCAAATTTTATGAAGTCAGTTAACTGAGCAAATTAAATTTGACAAAAATGGTTTAGTCTTGTATAAATTAGCATTAGTTTACAATTCTGGTTTTGAACATGTACTTTCCTCCCCTAAAACATAGACAGATATTCTGATTTCATTCTGCAAGCCACGCTTGTTCAGAAACACCACACTATCTTTTCCTTGTGCAAAAGGCACATTTAGTTAATCTTGCCTCATGGGTTTTGCTTCCCATGGATGATTATACTACTGGCTAATAGCCAAATGTGCTAAAATTCCTGAAAGTCACGTTTGCTTAAGTGACCACAGTATTAAAGTGAAATACTGTTCCTGACCTGGAGAGATTAATGAAAGTATGAACACAAAACTGTATAGAATTTCTATTACATGCAGGAAATTCAGGTCTGCTGGCTGTCATTTGAATCATTAGCCTTTCATGTACCGAATGCCACCACTTAAATGAATTACACATATACAAACCCAGAATGAAAAGACTAAGATAGTCCTGGAAGTTACTTGTAACTATATAAACTTACTGTTGCAATCCCTCAGGAAACTCTTTCTCAAATTTCAGACAGGTACCTGATGGCACAGCTGCCTTACAATGCATTAACATACGCTAAACAACTGCAGCAACTCAAAACACCGTTTTTGGGTAGGAGGGGGAAGAAAAGCAACAGAAAGAGGAACTGTTGCATTATTTATGGACTAACCGATGGATTTCCACTTGCTTGTTGTGTGGGAAAAAAAATCTGATTTACAGCCCATATCTAGCAACAGCTCAACGCATCCCATTCACAGCACACTTCTGACCACCCCCCAGTATTGCTTACTGCCTATTAAATATGCAATCCAATGGCCTGGAATCCATTTAATCTGCTCAGGCCACTGAATCCCTGCCAGTCACTGCAAGTTGTGACAGTGGCTCAGATAAGGAACAGTTGCTTCTTACGACAGACAACCCAGGAGCTTCCAATGGACCTAATCACACTCTGATTTTGTTCTGGATATTTTGCCCACAACACCCTGCTGGTGTGTGTGTTTCCCTTACACACACAAGCATGTCCTACCCTCTCAGTCAGCAAGATTCTCAAGGTCATTTATGCCCTAAATGCCTTTATATCTCTCGTACCAAGCAAAGACAAAAAGCTGAGCGCTCCCAAATGCTTCAGGAAAGCCCCTGACAATGCAGAACCCAAGAAAGGGTTTCTGCATATCCAAGAAAAGCAGAATTACACTTCCGGCACATAGGCATATTTTAAATTCTCATGTAAGAATCTTCCCTCTAACTGGCAAACTATGAGCTAAACCTGGTCTGAAAGAATATCATATAACATACTGAGTTTCCTGTAAAAGACAGAAGAAAAATAATCAACAAATGTTGCTGCAATAATCAAAATTCAATCTTTAAACCTGTAAGTATGTAAAAATATCCTGGTGCTAACAGAAGAGGTAAAGAAGTAAACACCGAAAATTGAAAGTTGAAAAATGTTTGCTGGACAGGCTTGCCAAAGCAGGGAAGCATCCCATTCAGAACTCTCAAAAAACAGTGTACAGAACTATGGACCAATGGCATGAACAGAGCATGGATTTACCTACTTTTGTACCTGTGTAAAAAGTAATTTTTCAAGCAAGCACATTAAATAGAAATTACAGCTCTCTTACTCAGATTTCTAATTGGATTTCATGACTACAGCCAGGCAGCACAGGAGAATGGGATAAAGCTAACGGAAATCATGGAACATTGCTTTGTATGAGACACTGAAAGTAGTACACAAAGATTCTTAGTCATAATTATCCTTCAGAGACCAGAGGTTTCTACATTTATGTGGATGTTTTTTGTGAATTTAACAAGCTACCAGTTACTTGGCAGAAGTTTCTGAAGATGGGGTGAGAGGGGGAAAGAATCCCCAGGTTTAAAATACCTAAAACTGATAAAGCAGAGACTTAGAATCTCCTGAACAGAATTCACTAACATCTGGCACAAAGGTTCTCAGTTCCTTCTCTGAGGAGCAGAAAAAACACTTCTTATCCTGCATAACAACTCAGAAATTTTCCAATTTTTTTTTCCTATGCAGCTTAATTTATCACTAACTAAACATCAAAGAAACAGAAGATTATACTCTTTTATCCTGTGGAAAAGAAAGCTAATATAATGCACTGAATATTAGTCTATCATTGCTATTGACATTAATTATTCCTACATATCTGCTGAGGAACAGATATGGAACAAAAGTACTGGGAGCAAAAGTACTGCTCCAATTTATTTTGTCCAGTACAGAAGCACAAATCAAAATCAGACAAAAGTCAGCAAGCCCTTTTATTGGCCCATTCTGAACAGTGTGGCATTTACTCTGAATGAATATAAAAACCCTGGCTGAGATGGTGTGTTCCACCATTATTTTCCTGCCAAGTAACAGCTTTAGGCAACACGTTAGTAAGAACAATTTAGCAACCTATTTTCGTAAAGCAAACAGAAAATCCTTCCTGTTCAAATTAACAAACGTGATACCAGTTATTTACTGACATTTTGTAGAACCACATCAGTTAAGGGTTAAATAGAGGCAGCCTAAAGTTTATAGCAGAAGTGAATGAACTGTTTTTGGTGCAGCTTATTATAAATTGTGGCTCTAGGCTGCAACTGTCCCAAGACTGCCATTGTGTATTCCAGACACGTTGTAAAACTACAGCCTCAGACTTCCCTCCCTATTTTAGTTTTTCTTTTTTTTTCACCCGTACTCCCTTTTGGCACAGTATACCTTAATGGTAGGCTGCCCCTTTTTTGATTAATCACGGTGGCAAGAGAACAAATTACAAAAAAAAAGCCCTTAATTGCTATAGTACGCAATTATTAGTGCTGAAACAATTCCACAGCAGCCTTGTGTTAAAATAAATTCTGGTTATTCAACACTTGCTAAAAAAAATTACACAGAAAAACTTTTAAATGGTAATATTAGACTGCACTTAAAGGCAGAGATTCTCGAGTAACACTGTTTCTCAGTAAGGAAATTTTGCTTTGCTTGGAAACACTTGATCTACATATTTGTATTTCAGCATATTGTCTTTTCTACACAGCCAGTGTCACTAAGGCCAAAGCGGAAAAGAGATCCCAGCTTCAGCAGGAAACTGCCATATCTCTGCATCTGGTTTTACTGCTCCAATGCAGTTCTGCAAATACTCACACGTACGTGCTGACAATGCAGGTGTCATCACTAAAGCCATCCCAAGCAGATGAATTTGGTTATAATAAGACAGAAAAATTGTTTTTGGTTCTTATACGATTTTGGTTTTTATATGATAGAAAGGCAAGAAAGGTAAATGGAAATTAGTTATTTGTTCTCATATGGTCTTCTCACAGTTTGGGAGAACAAAAAGTATCACAAGTTTCAAGTTTGTTCAATGACTGACTGTGTGACACTTGTAAAAGTTTAGACAACAAGGACCTCCAAGGGCTACTTCATCATACCACAGCTAAACCTGAAGTTAAACCCTGACTAGTCAGTGCCGCCTTCAATCAAGTCCTAAAAATCCTGAAGGGTAGACAGTTTTCATGCAGTATCTGTAGAGTAACCAGGACTGTGAAGCTTTTGATGCCATTTGCACACAGAAAGTAAGAGCACAGACGTTACAAAAAGAGAAGCAATGTAAACATAGTCATGATTAACCAATGGAAGATATTCCCCAGATACAATGAAACCAAGATAACTGAGATTATTTGGGGTTCAAGTGAGAGAAATGGTTCTTCAGGATTTTCACTAGGTCGGTAAGGCAGGCAGGATAGTCCTCAAAATCAAGAGGGCTATCAGCTCAAAGAGTAACAAAGTTTTGCTTTGTATCATTTTAAGATGCAAGATTTTCCTTGATTTTAAGTAACAGTGTGTTCACGCTGCTTGAGTTCATCTTTGGTTTCTTCACACCTCGCAAGAGCCAGAAGTATGATATTCTTCCAGCTTTAAGTAGAGTCAACCTTGCAGCTCAAAAAGTTATTTCTAAACTCAGACTCACTGGCAGCACTGAGCAATGTAACTCTCCACCTAAAACATACTTAAAAAATTAGAAAAAAAAACCCACTTAAAAAATTGATCGAATTTCACTGCTTTTTTATACACACTTTATAAACAGTGCTTAACAGTGTAAAGCAAATTTTCTCTTCAAGTTGTTCCCACAAGACTGCAAAAATGCTAGTTACCAATTGCAAGGAGTAAGAAGGAAAATAGAGTAAGCTTTGCTATCTGCTCCTTGTCATCAAAGCTGCTCAAACAACAGGGTGACCTTCAAGATTCCCTTTTCTGCTTCCACCTGTCTAAGAGGCAGTAAGCTTCAGCCTACAAGAAAAGTTTAATAACAGCAGACCAAGGACTCCATACAAAGTAGCTCACTGTGAAGGGCAGTTTTGTAGAGGTTGCTTTATGATTTCACTTTTCACGCACAACTCTGTCCAGTACCTCCTTTTACCATCAATTATCACAGCATCAACTATGGCCTGTATCCCATAACTGCCAAATCAGTAAGAATAGCTCTTAAAACAATCAGAGAAGTGTTATCCTGGAATGCAACACCAACTTGCTTATAACCAAGGGTTTATGAAGATAGTAAGAAATTGGCACCTCACACAGGCAGCTGAACAGTCTCTAACTGTGCAACACCCTTCATAATTTACAGCCTTACGGCCACTGAGCACTGCAAGAGCTCTGCTTCACATATTTTACAGTTATAGCTGTTTTCCCATTTCAGGTTGTTGGGGTATTTTTGTCAATAAAAGTGAAAAGCAGCAAGAGGAATAAAAGCCAGTACTTAGTGATACTGTCAAGCCTTTAGTATTTGCTCAGTTTTATTAATTGGATGCTCATACACACACTAGCATTGTAATCTTCTTCAAGGTCTAGTCACTCTAAAATTCACTGGCAAGGTAATTAAGTACTCCTTACCTTCAGAATTGTTCTAGTATCTTCCTTACTGGAGCCTCCATTTACTCGAGTCACTCTGTATTCCAACCACTGCTGCACCACAGCTTTCTCCTCTGCAGTGCTTCCCAGCAGCTGGTCTTTCCTAGCCTGCCTGACCAGGTGGGCAGCAATGGTCATCAGCCCCGTCAGCCCAGGGCCATTGTTGGTTTGGAGAACAGGAACCTAAAAGTGGAAACAAACGTGTAAGACTAAACAAATAATTAAAGAAAGCAGTCTCTACATGAAAGGCTATTGGTTTTTTATGTTCCCTCAAAAGGACCTTTGAAGCAATATATCAGAACTTAGAAGCATTCATGCTAAAGGTAGAGCCATCAAAGCCAAGTCTGTGTTCACTTTTTGCTCTTTGGGGTGTTTTATTTTCAATTCTTACAGAAGAACACAAACAAACCACGACATCTTTAGCTCCAATTAAGCAAATACTGCCAGTATTAGTCAGAAATAACATTGCTTGTTCTAACACTGGCAGAAATCTTATTAATTGACTTCTAACTCGTTTTCAAACTCAGGACTCTGACTTAAGAATGTGAAGTCAGTAGCATCCAACTTCTCCCTGAGCAAGCAGGCTGCAGTAACCACACCTCCTGAAAAGCTTATTCCTACTTACTGCTCCATTCCCAGATGCCCTGACAGCAGTCACTGGTACCAGGAGGACAACACAACACACCTCCAGCTTTAAGCATGTCTTTGGGAGTGACAGCAGCACATGTTCAACTGTGGGAAAGTAAACTGAACCACCACCTCAAGAAATTAAGTGAGTGAACTGAAACTCACTGCAACAGGCTGAGGCCCATTCTGTCATTTACGACATAAAATGAAGGAAGCTGACTAAACACAACATCCTTTCTTTTAAAGTATTTGACCACACAGAGAAGTCTGTCTATGTTCAGACTTTTTAATATAAGGGGCAAGTTGAAAGCATAATACTATTTTCATAGTTGTATCAAGAGTCTTTGACTACTATTAAGTTTTTTCCACTGAGCATGCTGCCAGAAAAAACTGCAGACTGATCTAGTTACTTGAATTTTTCAGCCTTATGCTTTACAGTGATAATGCTAAAATACCAGTTGGGCTCTAATAATTGAGTAATTAAGGCAGCTTTTGCAACTGAAGAATAAATATAGATATTCAGGACTCTAATAATAAAGCCAATTAAAATACTCCAAAACGTAAGGCAGCTGCAGAGCTTCATTTCTCAACCAACCTTCTCCAGGAGGGAGGATCACATAAATGGCTCACAAATTTGTGACACTCCCAGCTCCATCTTACATTTTTCATGCCTCAAGTGCCTCTCAAACCATGGGACCTAATGTTTCCATACAAACTTTGAAACATTAAGACGTCTAGAGCCATAGAATCGTCAAGGTTGGAAAAGACCTTTAAGGTCATCCAGTCCAACCATCCACCCAGCACTGCCACTGCAACCCCTAAATCACCTCACCCAGTGTCACATCCAGACAGCTCTTAAAAATCTCCAGAAATGGTGACTCCACTACCTCCCTGGGAAACCTATTCCAATGCCTGACCACCACAAGAGGGAAAAAATACTTTCTAGTATCTAATCGGAATCTCCCCCGTCTCAGCTTAAGGCCATTTCCTCTGGTCCTCTCACTACCGGCACAACAGACGCACCGGCCCCCATCCCACTACAACCTCCTGTCAGGTAGGAGTACTTTAAAAAAATAATATTTAAGTCAACACGTTCTCACTACAAACATGTTCCTATTATTAAAACAGCATCTTTTTTACCCCAGGAAATTTAATCAAGATAGCACAGACATAACTCGCACAGGCATAGAAAAAGGAGAGTGGTGAAAGAAGTATATGTTAAGCCGAAATCCCTTCCACGACACATGATGATCCCTTCCACAAGCAGAGAGAAGGGGTTTCCAGA
>VZRQ01003526.1:1035410-1053648 GCA_013397975.1 Machaerirhynchus nigripectus | reverse complement strand
CCCGAAGAGGCCGGCCAGCCAATCAGAAGCCAAGGGAGGCTTTGCGTTCAGCCCTTCGGGGGGGCGGGAAGAGCAGCGGGGTCACGGACGGCGCGTGCGCAGTTGTGCATGCACGTCCCCGGCCGCGNGGCTGCGCGGCGGAGACGGAGGCCCTGGGGTTTCACGGAATCAGTTTGGTTGGAACAGACCTTTGAGATCACTGAGTCCGGTCTGTGACCCAACACCACCATGTCAGTTAGACCATGGCACTGAGTGCCACGTCCAGTCTGTCCTTAAACACCTCCAAAGATGGCGACTCCACCACCTTCCCGGGCAGCCCATTCCAATGCCTAATCACCTTTTCTGTGGAAAAATTCCTCCTGATGTCCAACCTGAACATTCCCTGGCGCAGCTTTAGGCCATTTCCTCTTGTTCTATTGCTGGTTGCCTGGGAGAAAAGGCCGACCCCCACCTCGCTACAGCTGCCTTTCAGGCAGTTGTAGACAGTGATAAGGTCCCCCCTGAGCCTCCTCCAGGCTCAACAACCCCAGCTCCTTCGGCCGCCCCTTATAGGACTTGTGCTTCAGACCCTTCCCCAGCTTCGCTGCCCTTCTCTGGACACGCTCCAGGCCCTGTCCCCGGGGTCTCCCCACTCCCGGTGTCCTGGCCTGCCCGGCCCCTCGCTGCTCGGTTCGATGGATGGCTCAGTGCAACACAAGGAGGTGCCCTGATGTGCCCCTGGGGGATGCCCTCAGGTTACCCACACAGACCATCCCGCCCTTCTCCTGGGGTTCTCAGGAACCATTGCACCACTTCTATCCATCCAATTGCCCGTCCTGCCTTTCTCCACCTGGCAAATCTTGAACTCATTGTCCCAAGTGCAGCTAAATTTAGTAGGGGAGCTGGAGTTTTGTGGAGAGCTACATCACTAGGGATCTTGTGAAATGAAAGATCAGCCAGAACCAAGCTGCTACCCAAAGGCAGGCATAGAAGGAGGAGGAGGAGGGATAAAAGTAGGGCTAAGAAAATCATCCTAATACCCACTTTTAATAGTAGAAGTGAAGTTAAGAGATAAACACCTCAAAATCTCAGCTGGTCATGAAATATCCTGATTTAACTGCACATTAGTGTATTTGAGTTTGATGAAGACATGATTTAATCACCTTTCCAATGGAAGATACTCTGCTGCAGATGTCATACTTGTATGTCTGATCATAAATATAAGGTATTAAAACAATTTTAGATTGGCAGGTCTATTTGTGCAGAGTATCAAAGCACAATTCTTGATAGAAGACTACTAAACACCAAACTAACATTTTTTACTAAAAAGAATGAGCTAGTCTTGTCCTACTACTGATATTTTCACAATACAGACTCTGGGCTATCACTGTGTTAGTCATCTCAGATAAGATGATCCTGACAAATGTCCTGTTTCTCCAGTGAAACACTTTATCTTGATACAAGGTGACATTTAGATTTGTACCTTCTGTTAGAGAAAAGTGAAAGTGGACACTGAGCCTTCCTCCGGCAGGGGAGCAAATCTGAAACTGTGAGTGGATTTTAAAGCTTTGGCAGGACTTTGTAGGATCTTTTATATTAACATCTGCAAAGCACTTAGTTAAAAAACCCAACAACTCTGCCTTGAAAATGGCCTTGCTCTTTGCAAAGCCTTTTTAAATTCTTCAGCTCCTTTCTTTAAGCAATATTTTGAAATTATATTGTGCCAGCAGTGTTCCAGTAATGTTCCAGTTGTGTGATATCAATGAATGATCTAAAATCATACAGAAAGCCTTCCTTTTCACTGGGAAAATTGAAAGAAATGCTTTCCTCCCTTTTTAAAAGCTAGTTGATAGTTTCATTATTGAGCAATTTTACTTTTGATAATGAACCATCTGGCAGTAAATATATACCTACACTTACAGGTTATTTTATATATTTATAATTTTTAGATGCTTTGGAACCTAGAAGATGCGACCTACCAGTGTAAAATATTAGTATCTATGTGTTGAAATAGCTATCAGTTAAAATAAAAAGGTTACAATGTCAGTCAGATGAAACCTGAGGGTTGTGGGGTGGTTGCTTGTTTTTTGTTTTTCTTATGACTTTCCTCCCACCTCAGAGTTTTAAAGACCTTGGAAAAGGAGACTTTATAAATTAGATGGAGGAGATTAACTGCTTACGGTTGTGTAGAAGTTTTCCCTTGATATCAGTATTTAGCAAAGTCTCTCTCCGTTTCTTTTTCTGTGCGCAGTTCTCCCTTCATTCCATTAGGTGGAGCTTTGTGATTAAGGCTGCCGAAGAAACTTGCTTCCGAGTGCGAAATAATTCACCACGAAATGGCTGGGGGAGGAGGTGAACGAAGCCTTCTTTGCTTAGAGGTATCGTTGTCCTGTATAGAAGCTCGAGACACAAAAATCTGAATCAAGACCCCCACATACAAGGAAAATAAATTGAAAAATCGATTCTGTCAAACGGGGCCCTGCTCTAATCTGCTGTTGTCGTAGTCAAGTTCCGAATCTAAAATACCTTAGGTTATAAATTAAATGTCAAATATAATTAATTTGGCACTTGAAACATGAAGTGGATGACTGTCCTTTGGAGAAAGCCTGACAGCTTTATGTATGTCACATTGGTATCTGTTAAAACAAGCTTCACATGCCAGATGATGCTTGTGTGAATCATATTGCTGTTAGCTGTACCAGAATTTTGTCGATGGAATAAGTCTCAGAACAGTTTTCTCCTTAATTGTCTGAAGCTTTTGCAAGACAATATAAATCAAGTGTCATCTGCATCATCTGTGCAGAATAATGGTTTTATCATACATCAAATAAGCAATTTATTTCTTACTCATTACTACAGAAGCTATTGTGGAATATTTACATACAAATCTATATTTTATACAAATAGAGAATGTTTTCTGTCCTGTGCCTTGAACCCCCTGCAGTTACAATTGAATCCAGTTTTCATTCCATCTTCTTAACTTCAGCAAGAGTGGCTGTAGCCCTGCACTCCTCTTCCACAGGGAGGCCAAGGTTATAATTGAGTACCACTTCTTCCTCAGCCCACTTCCCTGGGGCACAGAGATCCCATTTGCACAGCCTCCTCCCCTTGCCCCAAACCAGAAGTGGTCTTTCTTCACATTTTGCGTTTTGTGTCCTTGCTTTGCACAATGAACTATGCTCACCTCAATGCTTCTTTATTCACAGGTACCCCTGGGGAGGTGGAGGAGGCAGGTTTGTCCAATGGATGCTTTCACACAGTTGAAATAAAAATGTCAGTATACCGTGTTGTTTCCCACTAACAGCACCAGCATGAC
This sequence comes from Machaerirhynchus nigripectus, assembly GCA_013397975.1. Lineage (NCBI taxonomy): Eukaryota > Metazoa > Chordata > Aves > Passeriformes > Dicruridae > Machaerirhynchus > Machaerirhynchus nigripectus. The sequence goes on along the minus strand of VZRQ01003526.1, from coordinate 1,050,353 downwards.
CTTCCTAATCCAAACCTCATAAAAATTCCCCAAGCAGGGTGCTGCAGCAAGGTTTCACCATGAATTTATAAATGTGAGTAACAAACTGGCTGAATGTTTGTGGGTGATACTCTTTACACTGCCTGTGTGATCAGGATACTCATTTAGCTTAAAAAAAAAGAAAAAAGAAAGAGACTGAGACCATGCTGCTCATTGAAATGAGGGGAACTTGTGCAGACAAACTAAAAGATCCAGACTTTTTCCCGATTCCTGCAGTGGCTGAATGAAACAAAGATGAAATTGACTTTTGTTTTCCCCAAGTGCTCTTGGAAAATCAAACACACAAAAAGAATGATTCTTGTAACAGGCAACTCTCCTCTGCTTCAACATCCCTTTTCTTCTGCTCAACCCTGTGCTCTATAACAGAAACATGAGCCCCAGGTCTGTGTTAAAATTTAGCCATTCTTGTAAGTGTCAGGCAGAAAACAACTCCAAAACAATATTTTAAACCTAAAAGGCACAACAATTTTTTCCTTTTGTCTCATTTCCACTAGGTTACACCAACAAAAGGACTGCTAGTTAGAAGCCTTTTTGTAGGCAGTGATTCAGAGAGGTTACTGTCCCAGCAGCTGATTTTAGCCCAAGTGCATATTGAAGGAAACAGGGAAGGGAACATTGCTGTGATATTACTGCTGTGATAGTGCACCACCAAAAGCAGGGAAAGGGAGACTTGTCATACTTCTGAGAAGACTGACCTCATGCACACGTATGCCTTAATTTAACAAGAGATGCGTATGTTCCTATTTTTTTCAGTCAGAGCAACAACAGGATTCACTGACCATTATAAAACTGACTGATTTCTTTTTCACTTTTGTCCTATGGAAGACAATTGCAAGTCACGGTGCTGCCCAGGCACTGCAGTGAGTTAAGGTCATCATCTTAGCTGCAAGACAGGGCCATACCCATAGGCAGGATAGCTGCATTACTGCACTGCTGCATAAAAGCTAATTCGCCCAGGTAAGAGGAAATTAGCTCCACACCGCCAAGCTTAAAGTGTTCCCAGACCTGACTTGTTCACAGCTCAGAGTTCCCTGAACTTTGTCTCTTATAGGCACATCTGCATTTGGATCTCAAAAACCTTGTGACTCATTTTTGAAACTAAACAACTGTTGGACATAGGTGACAGTTTGGGTTTGATAATTCCAAAATAACTTTGACTGTTTTCTGTGGATTTGGAGACCAATCAACAGCATGTGCATGTATTCATAAACACATACATGCATCTATAAAAATTGTCTCATTGATGTTCCTTTGAAGTATTTTTTTGACAAAAAGCCCATGTAACTTTATTCTTCAATAAGGAAAGAGTCAAACCTTAAGCACTGATTGATATGAAGTTGGTTTCCCCGAGAGAAGAAAATATGGACCTGCACGGATAATTTACTGAGAGTTCTGTAGAGACATATTCTGCTCTTAGCTTCATCCTTGTTTCTAAAGTCAGATTTACTATCCTTTATTTCTCATTTGCCTTCCAAATTTGAAGATATCTTTAAAGAATAACAATCAACATTGCTGGGTGTATGGGAATTCAGGCTTACAAAAAAATGGCTGATTGGCACAGAAGAGAACACACTGGTGTCTGACATACCAATCTGGATGCTAAGGTTTGGTTCAGCCGGGGACCACTATTTTTTTCAGCAGTCATGTGTATCTATCACAAGCAGTTCTGTCCCTGACAGCTAAATAGATGAAGCAGATGACAGATTTAAAAAGTGCTATATCTAGAACACTACACCTGGTTTATCATGTGTAAATGTGGTACATTTGGTTGTTGAAATATAATCTGCTGCTTCTTTGACAGCTAAGTAAATGCTGGGTTTAGTCTGTTGTGTTTTTGAGAACATGATTATTGTAAGTGAATTGCTGCTGTCAAGAAGCTGTTTTTAGGGGGTTTGCCCCAATTACATAATGCAGAGTTCTGGGACAAAAAGGTTAAGGTATTTCAGTGTACCCTATCAGTAACGTGCCATGTTTGTCCAGACTAATTCTGTTCTTTGTTCTCCAGCTATGGCTATGCTGAGCTGGAAATATGTCCTGAATATACACTAGATGGCAGGCAGGTCAGGGGGCTGGAAGCGAGCCTTGCCCATTCATCACACAGCCCTCTCTCCTGCCTCCAAAAGATCAATTGGTCTTCCCCAGGCCTCTACAAAGCACATTTGGCTCACTGTACTGGATATGAGTATGCAGTCAGCGGACTAGAAGCTGATCTAGCCCTCTGCCCACAGGATGCTAGGCCATGTTGTTTCTGACAGATTTGCTTTTGCCTTTTAGCCGACAAGGAGAAGATGCCCGATCAGTAACAGCTCGATCAGTAGCAGCTGTTGTTGAGAATAAGGCTTGTGTTAGAGAAGTGGATGTGTTAAAGAAGTGCTGTCAGCACCTGAGGCAGGCTCTGATGGCTTGTCTTCAACAGCAGACTCCTGTATTTGCCCTGCAGGAGATGATGGCAGCTTGTCGCAAATTTTTTGTAACAGAACATCTTTCCAATGCTCTGTGATGCCCCAGGATGAAAGATGCCCTCAACGTTGCCCTTAAAGTGGAGATCTCATTGCAGTGCCAGTACGTACAGCCTTGAATACATTAGTGCTTACTGCAGGATCCTTTGGGAGCTGTCGTGACACAAGGTCAAATTCAGCCCTCATGTAAACTTGTGGTGCTTGCTTGACCCACAGCTCTGTCACTGTAACAAAAATGTCGTGTTTCACCTCTCCTGATGTCCTTGAGGAAGGGTGGATTTGAAAGGAGATGTCACATCACTATCAGATTATGCTGATGTCATAGGTGAGTCTCACAGGGCTCTAAGAATGAACCACATTTTAAAATAGTCTTTCCTATAGTTCTCTGTTTTTCCATTAGTAGTAGTTGTAGGAAAGCCCTGAGTGGTCATCAATTGCTTTTCCTTTCTCAGACAAAAAGTTTCCTCAGTGTTGAGTTGCCATCAGATGCATTTAGGATTCCTGCTCTGGTGTAAGAATTCCTGAACTGGTGCACCTCGTCTGATTTTAATTTTCAAGTGTTCCTCAGATTATAAGGACACAGCTACTCTACAGATAGATTCAATGTAGTTATTGGTACGGATAAAACAAGTCTCTGCTAAGGATTGTAGGTAGTTTCTTGTATCTGTTGCAGGGCTTGAGTACTTCCGTAGAAGCAAGGCAGTTTTTATTGCCAGTTCATCTAAACCTAAGCAGCACATCTCTGGATAACAAATGGTGGAAAACATTTCTAAACTTTTCTCTAAACTACTGCTGCTTGTGGCTCTGTATCAGTTAAGAATTATGGAGAAGCAAATGCTCCTGTAGTTTCAACTGCCTTACTGAGTAGTGAAATAGCTGGGACTCTTGAGAGCAACAATGGGAAAATCTCAGTTTGAATAAACCTTTGAAAAATCTTCGAATAAACCTGTATCTCTTAGTGTTTAGAGAATGCAATAGTTAAAACAGTAACAACAACAACAAAAAAGGAATCAGGCTTAGATAGTTCCTAATCTAACCACCTGACACTTCCTAGAGTAGAGTACCTGTACATTTTCTCTAATAGGACAGGAATGATCAAATACTACACACAAGCACATTTGTCTTCTTTTTGAGTCACCAAGGAACCACCCACTAAAACTAGGAAACATTTCAGAACAGGAAAATAAGAAAAGAGCAATGGAGACTTGGCAGAGTGAATAGGCAGGTGTATTTATACAGACATGAATGCCAAGAGGGTCCTTCCCTGAGCAACAGCCAGCCCCAAAGGAAAGCTAAGAAAGCCTTCCTCCTGCAAATGTGGTTTGAGACAAGTTGCATGAAGACAACAGGAGAAAACATCAAGTCACAACCAGACAAATGAAAATATGGAGCTAATGACTCACCATGGTTTGAGTTCTCTTTCATACACATGCAGTCACAAGGTTTATTTGCAGCAAAGCCCCCTGAAGCTGGTATTGCTAGTGAAAGTAAATGTGAAGTAAAAATGAAGGCTCCTTCATTTGTTCTTTGCTTCTCTTTACTTGGTCTCTTTCAGCTTTTAATTGCTGAAGAGATAAATCTACAAAGTAAACAAATAAAAACATAGAATTGGAATTAAGCAGTACATTCTATAACTTTAATACACATTTTTCCAGTAAAGCAACTTTCTTAAAGGTAAAATGTGTTTAGAATATGAGTTATAGACCCAGGCCAACACCAGCTCTCTCTGTGGGAAGCTGCCTTTGTGAGAAGAAATTTACATTTAGCTCTTGGCAAATATGTTTGTTTGACGTTAGCACATACATCACCTAAAGGAAAATCTGTATTAGTATGGAGATGTCAGATGAAGCTCTGCTACTAAGTTTCATGGTGCTTTACTCAGGATTGCAGGAAGGAGTTACACACAAACCTTATGAGTTTAAGAACTTCAGGTTATGTTGCACCATAACCCATGAGCTTGATAATGGATCTACCAGAAGAAAACAGGATCACAGACAGAAGATTATCTTGTTGTCCAGCGCCTCCTCAAAATCACACAGTTCCTCCTTTTGCTAGGTGTTAGGGTGGTTTTTGGTTTTGGTTTGGTTTTCTTTTATAAATTTAGATTTTGTACTGATCTCCTTTTCCCTGTTGCTCCCTGCAGTGATCTTCAGTCTTGCTTCTCCTCTCAAGCCAAAACTTGCCAAAACCACACATGGCAAGACAGACATTTTTTTTAATAGAGTGTTTATTTACTGCTGTTTTGGAAAGGATTTTGTGGAGGTGAGGAGCGAGGCTTATGTGATGATGAGTATCTGAACTATTACAGCAAGGAGCTATTATGCAAAGGAAGAAGGTTATGGTTATCAGCTGCCGGGTGTTGTTCAACACATCAGTGACATTTTGAAATATCTGGTTTAGAATTATTTGAGACTACAATCTGGGGGACTTTAATTGAGTTTTACTTCTTGGGAGCTCACAGAAGTTCAGACAGTGGTTTATAAAATATGCACAGAGATCAAGTGGTTTGAAATTCAGACTGGTTTTCTATCTTCAGTTTTTGTTGTGGGAAAAAGGAAAAAACCCTCAAAACACTTTCATTTAAGGCCAGTTCCTGCCAGCAAGGGAAATTTAATCCACTCAAGCCACCAAATCATTGAGTACATTTATTCATTAAAGTAATCAATCAGTGGAAATAGGTTTTTCCTTTTTATATATTAAATGGCAAAAATGATGAGTTCATAAAAATGTCAAGAAATTTTCATCTCTGCTATCTCTTTTCTAAGGTCAGCTGTCTTCAAACGTATTATCCCATTTGTGGGAATCTTACTTATTCTGTCTTTCTTGTAGGAAGCTGAGCATTGAGTATTACACAGAGATTAAAATTGAGTAGAAACTATAGAAAATGTCAAACATAGCAGAAATCATGACACTTGGTCTTTTGACTAGTCACAAAAGCATCAACAGTTGTTAATTTTTGAAGCCAGTAATCTGGCAGTGTTACATTAATACATCAGTCACAGCAACTTCTTGTTTACATTTCTGCTAGCATCTACAAGTTTGTCAAGATCTATCATCTCGTTCCCTTATGCGGTTAGCTTCTTTTATTTTGACAAATGGATCCTTGCCAAGAAGTTATGTATGTGCCTTGCACATCATCATTTGGAAGCAGGAGACAGTATTGGAATTATCATTTTTCTCTACCATGTATAATGCAGTCTGCTTCTTGCAGATCTTTTAGTGGAAAAGACCGGTTGAATAAAAGCGTCAACTGTCCATTTGCCACGGGAAATAAAATTACATGCCTTGTTTGCCTGGCTCACTCTAAACCCAGAAATTAAACTCCTTTTATTTTGGGAAAGATGAAGTGCCTCCCAGGTTTGTGTTTGACCTCTTGTTCATTTAGGAAAGGAGGAATGTAAAGGGACCAACTGCATCATGAAATCAGTGTCTTATATCTGCAGACAGTCCTTTAAAACAGACTAACCCAAATTTATGAAACACTCTTTAAGACCTCTGAGTGAGAGACCTTAAAATTGTTATAATGATTCTAAACCTCAAAAATGCTGCTACAGGTAAGGAAGAGATGAAATAAAAGGTGTTGCGAATATTTTGGGTGAAATAGCAGTTTCTTAGGTGGTGTTTCCTGATTTTCCCAGGAAGATATGGGACCGTGAGCCATGCCCCAATCTCCAGAGGAGGACGGATATTCCCAGGTAATTTCCTGAAGTAAAATTCTGTCCTGAAATGTGTTGTTATCAAACCATTAGTCTGTTTCTATTGAATTTGGTGACAGATTTAACCATACAAATGTGAAAAAGACATGCTGATCTTCCTCAGTAGTGTCAGAAATATCTGCTACCTCCCCCAGCAATGCATCTCCATCTGTGGCCAATTGACAGAGGAAATTGATTGACAGCAGCCCTGAAGTATGGACTAATTAAATATATCATAAGTAGGTTGCAGTGAACACAAATCAGCTTGACCCAAAAAATTTTGGTTCCCAGATGTCGGCAAGATTTTCTGTTTAGCTTTGTAATGTGGTCGGGGTCCAGAAGCAGTCTCTAAATAACAGGGGCATCTTTGACGCCAGTTCTTACTCCTCACAGTTTTAAAGTTGACTAACAAACATCTGTGGAGCAAGCAGACTCTAAAGGGCAGCCAAAGGCCTGTTTGTGTGGGGAAATCAGCAGGGGGTAAGGTAAGATGAAAACTGAGGGTACAGAAGCTGTCTGTGCTCATTCTTCACAGGAAGAGTGGTGAGCCCTCAGGTTGTGCTCAGATGGCCCATGCCAGTGCTCGCTGAGGTAGTTTATGGGGTCACTGTCCCTGGGTATCTGCTTTGTCTTTTTGCTGGAGATTACGGCCCTTATTCCAGCAGAGATGAACAGGAGCTCATGGCCACCCTTCCACCATCCTCTTTCAAAGCCTGCTGTGTTCATTGAAATTAGCCATGAAGACTGATTTGTGTTTATGAGCTGAGCTGCTGTTGTTGGAGGCTGAAGAACTGAACCACATTTGGGTTTGCTGCCCCAGCTAAGGGAGGAGAACTGCTGTCAGAAGCATGGGGTGGGTGCCATAATGGCATAAAAGTTTTAAGAGCAATCCTTTGTGAATGTACTGGAATAAGATATCCTGTATTTCCTGATTAAAAGTCTCTTTACAGGGTATCAGGGCAGAATTGCTGGTGGTTTGCATGTTTTCAAATTATGGTCTTGCACTAACTTCTTGGGCACATAAAAACATAACTCTGCAAATTTCAGTTATTCAAAGACATAGTAAACCTGTTTCTCTTGAGGCAGAGCAACACTATATTATTTAATTATTTCACTAGAACTTGGCAGTCCTCATATACCAGGTGACATTAAACAGAGCAGAACTTTGCCTGAGTAAGGAAGTGCAGCTACAGTGCAGGAGCTATCATTATCCCTAACTGGGATAACAAAATCTGTTTGGATCCTGTGGAGCACTTCCTTACATGCCTGCTGCATGCACTGCAACCCCCTTTTTTCTTGAGATTTTGATATGGGTCTATGACTCTTAATACACATCCTAGGCCTTGGGACTGGGCTGTATCAACTTTCCACAGAGATGCAGTGTTTAAGTAAAGAGAGCAAAGAAACTGAGATGCAATCTTAGAGACAATCTATGCAACTTGGAACTCAGTTTTAATAATCAGATCAGTTATCAGTGTGTAATATTCTTTTGAACATTCAAAATGGAGCTAACAGGATGTCTTTAATTGCTTTGTGTTTTTTGAAGGAATTCAGGTATCTCAAAGGTATGCAGAAAACATTTAAGTGTCAAGCTATTGTAGTTTGGGCTCACAGCTGTAGCGTCCTAGCCTATGGGCTAGAAATGACCAGTCTTTACTACTCATCAGAAATATCTATAAATGAATGATCATTAAAAATGTTGTGAATACCACTTCATGCTTGCAAACTAAGCTTATCTTCTGGTCATTGGCAAAATGACCAATTTTGGGATATATGGGCTATATACAGAAAAGCTTGGTATATATGCCATGTGATTTAGCTGAGTTGGTTGGGGCATGGTGCTGATAATGCCAAGGTTGTGGGTTTGATCCCTGTATGGGCCAATCACTTAAGAGCTGGACTTGATGAGCCTTCTTGGTCCCTTCCAACTCTGAATATTCAGTGATTCTGTGACCTATCTGGCTGTAACACATCTTTCTCCTCTATACCCAAATCTTTGACTTTTTGTAAGTGAATATACCCACTAGCATATTCCACTAGCAGGAACAATTCACAAGGTTGAATCCAACAATATACAATGCAAGAAATACTAAGGTAGTCTGCTGTAGCAACCCCACCAGCACTGAAAGTTTCCTGAGAAAGTTTCATCTGCATTTGGCTGTGTCTAGTCAAGGGGGAAGATTTCAGGAACTTCAGGCAGATCTTTTGCAACAGGTTTCCTTAAGACAAAAAAATACGATGTCCTCATACAAGTGGTTTTATGCACACCATGAAAGGCAGCTGGGTCAATATTGATAATAAAGAGGAGGAATATGCAGACCTGCAGCTCTTACATGCATCATTGCTCACACCAAAGAGCAGGTGTTTGCCATTTGGCACATGCAAGGTCTTTGCCGTAATGGAGGCACCCAGCTCTGTGGGCCTTGGGAGAGCTATTTCCACCCTCCACTGACGTGGATGCCAAAAGCTCAGTTCCAACACATCAGATTGCTACTTGTTTGAGAAGCAAGTACGTGAAGGAGTCTTTGGATTTGCAGACTGTTTTGTCTATTTCTATTTCACAGCTTGTCTTGCTTCTGCTGCACTTTATAACATCTGGATTCTGCATGGGCATTGGAGCACGTGTTGGTTCCGTCCTATGTTCTCTGCCCTGGAGCAACAACAAGTGCTGCTGGTCAAACAGCTCTTATTTTGTGGTTCTACCAAAGCAGGAATACAAGTGGAAAACAGGTGGAATAAAATCATCATGTTACTCAAAAACATTCCTTTCCTAGTCCAATACTTGGACTTGAGTGTTCTTCTTGAAAGTTGAGTTTTCTTCTTGAAACAGTATTGCTGTATCAACTGAAAATGCTTAGTGATTCATACAGAATCCTAAGGAGTGGGAAATCCTATAGAAACACACCATTCCAGGCCCAAATGGACTTCCACTCTTGAAAAGGGTAGTTTTACCACCAGTTCAAATGAGAATGCCTGGGGTAAGCCTTCTGCAGCCACTGATTCTTCCTGTGTTCATTCATATGATAACAAAACCACACTAAAAGAGAAGGGAAGAAGTACTTAGAGCTCTTTGAGGAAACACAGGGCAGGTCCTCAGGTAATTAAATTAGCCCAGTTCCACTGTAACTGGTGATGTATACTGTATTCACTGAAGTTACACCAATTTTTCCTGTCCAAGGCTCAGGCTGACAGTGGTTGAAAATATCCCTGTTCCATAGGCTGCTGCTCTCTCTGTACATCTGGATGGGGTAGAAATCAGAGGCCAAATGCAGTCCTCAGGCAACACTTCAAAAGTGTTTCAGGAACCCAGTTGCATATTGTATTAAAAAAATGTAAATTTTTTCAGACTGACTTTAGTTCATTTTCACAGCTTGTTTTTACAGAGATGTGTAACTGCAGCTGACACTGCTTGTAGTAGTTAAACTTTATGCTTGTTGTGAGGGCCCAGTCACTTGGAGGGCTTGCTGCTTGGTCTCTGCAGTCACTCTGCAGACACCTAAGTCATGCTGGCTTTCACCCACCTGCTTAACCTCACAGATGAAAGGCGGAAACTTTTCATCTGGTCTGATCTCTCACATACGTACACATATGCACATGTGTTTATAGGCTGCAAATAATTAACATATTTTAAAACCAAAAGAAATGGAAGCAAACATGATATGGAGACAGGATGTGAAACACATAAACATGTTGGGGGTAATGCCCAGTTTCCAGAGGCTGCTGACAATTGCCTTGTGCCATAGGGAGAGGTGCTACTTTCCATAATGCATGGAGCCAATTATACCAGTGTCTTGACAGAGGGGAAGGGAGAGAAGTCTTTTTGCTGACCCTGACAGACAACAAACTTCTACCCTGAAGCCTGATGTCTGATTAGTTTTTCAGGTTTTTTACTGAAAGGCTGCTAAGTAATAAAATTGTTTCTTCCTAAGACCAATACCACCTCATTTACCAATGTGCCATTTGATGTATTCTTCTTAGTTTTTTCTGACATCAACTTAAATACCTGTTCTTCCCCTCCTGAAGATGTGAAATTGCAAACTGACAAGTCTAGTTAGTGGGAGCTGAGACAGTAATACCTCCAGAGATTAAGGGGGCAGAATACTTATAAGCAATTTAATGTTTTAGAGTACTTATTGTAGAAAAATGTGTAACAATTAGGTACTAATATAAAAAGAACTAAATAGTATATCATTAAAAGGTCAGGTTTATGTAATATGTTTTGCACTCCTAGCCATACAAAGAAAAAGTTAAGTATTTGATTTCACTCTGAACTTTATGCCTTTGATAAATTTAAGATTATTATTGTATTTAAGCCATTTTATGTCCTCAGTGGGAGTTAAGGCGCTCAGCACTTGCAGAATTGAAGTAAGGATGGGAGCGGTAATTTGACCACTCTTGAATTGTATTGCCTAACATCTGAGAAGGATCAGGAAGACAATCCTTAGCCCTGAGCATTATATACAAATGAAATAGGGGTTATCTGGGGGCAGCATAATTCATTAAATGTTCCTTCTAAATGTAAAACACCAAATTCCCTCGACACAGTCAGCCTTTCTATCTGCAGTCTAGTTGTGACATAAAAAAAGATATTACAGTAAGAGTAAACTGAAATTCAGAAAAGCCCAGAAGTTCACTGTTAAAGCTCATTCTATTTTCTCATTACATCCTTTAACAAACAGACAGAAAAAAAATGTTATAGGTATCACAGTCCTCTGAAAAAAATGTCTGATTTTAGAAGATGGGACTAGATTCTCAGATGGTATCAATCAGGAGATTTACATTAATTGTAATCCAATTACTCTGTAGTTCTATCAGCTGAGAATCTGATCCAGGAGCTGTAACAGAAAAATATCCATGTGTATCTTCATCTTACCCTTGTACATCCCTCTTTTACTTCAGGCCAGTCTGGGAAAAATTTCAAGCAAATGTTCTGATCAGATGTTTATGAAGCCTGCATAGAATTACACTGGAGCAAAAAACCAGTTTATTTCAAGGGAAGGTGTAAGGTGACCAGACCAAACTTCAAAACAATCTCAAAACTGTAATTGTACTGTAAAACATGTACACCACCCCATTACACAGACTGTATGTTCTTGTCTTTGATTTATTTATTCCTTCATCAAACCCTCTCATGGAACAAGGAGGGATTAGTCGTCCAGTTTGGCCAAACAGGACACAACATGGTAAGTAAGTGGTTTGCTTTAGGCTGCCCAGGAAAACAGATCAGAAGGGCATGAGTCTTTCCCATGCTGGGCCAATGCCACAGTTCCCAGACCACTTCTGCCTGCCCAGTTCTCCTTCTGCTGTTTGATTAATACAGGCACTATTGATAATCTTTGGAAAGTCAGTTATTTATGCTCCAGCTTAACCAACACAGAAAAGTGGAAATGTCTGTCTTGTGAGATGACAAATGGAGAGTGTTATATAAAGGCAATTGATTTTAAATTTATTGTTACCATGCCATTAACAGGAGAGCAGCCCAATGACTGGGATGATTCAAAGGCACTCCCCTTAGCTCCACCAGCACTGCCCAGTGCTCTGCTCATACTTGGTGTCATGTGAGACAGAGGAAGACAAGTAACCAGGCTGGTCCCCCTCCATTGTACAGCCCCATCTGTGCTCACAAAGCTGGGATGAAGTCTCAGGGTCTGAACCAAGTGGATATTCAGTTATGCCAAGTGACACTCACTTTCATTTTAAATTGCCAATAAATATGAAGGAAAGTTAAAGAAATCTTGGAAAAGAGCTTTGTAGGAATTGCCCTAAATGAGACCATAAAAATATATCAAAATTTGTGGAGAAAAAGAAATGGAAAAATCTTAAAAAGAAGCATTTATGTTTCCTTTTTCTTTTACTTTTTAGTAATTATGTTTTAAAATTCCCTCATAGAAATGCAGCTGATTTATATATTTGAAAAATACTCTCTGCCTGTTCACCCTCTCCCACAGTAGGTCAGTCCTGATTCACTGTGCACTGAAGTAGATATTTGTAGTTCCTCATGTTTGTATTAAACTTGACACATCTAGGGTCCCTCTAAAACTTTAGAATACTTTTTAACTGCAGATATTTTTAAGTCCTTTAAGATAGAATATATACTAAAAATGATGTTACAAGTGGGTAGTAGAAAGATTTTGTTCCTTAATCTGTGATCATGCAGAATTGCAAAGGAACCAGGGAAAGAAATAGGTGAATCTGGCAACTTACTGGCTTTTTATTACCTTAATATGGTGAGATAAGGAACAGGCAAAAGTATGCCTTTTTCTGAGCGATTACTGTTTTATTCAAAATCCATGAGGGCTTACCTTAAAAATATATGATGCTATTGAGTTCAGCAAGCTGCATGATTTATTCAGCTGGGCTCACCATTTCTTCCTGTCAGTTACATGTGATCAGTTATTGGAAGTGTCCATCACTCATTATATATTTATTTTTTGGAGTTTAGAGACAGTCTTTTAAAAGACTTTCACACAGGGGTATTAGGGCCCAATACTCAAGAACTGACTTTCAGCTAGTCAGTGAAATAAATGTTTTGGGGCACATTATCAGTTGACAGAAGTCCCTATATGCCTCATACTTCCAATTTACCTTAACCCTGAGAATCTGCCCTGTTATCACTGACCTTGTACCTGGCCATTTTTGGTGCAGTTTTGTTCTGGCACAGTGCAGAGTGGCTGAGACATTTTCCCAGAAAAAATGCAAAATGTTGTACACCATCTCACGTCAGGTGTTCTGTACCTCAAATTGGTGGAACAAAGCATGTTATTTCCACTTAGTGGGAAGAAAACCAACATTGTTATTTCTACTGCTCTAGTGTCAGGGCTTTTTATTTCCACTGCAGTGGTTGTACAGGCTCTCATAACCAATAAGCTAACATCCACCCAGCCAAAAAAAACCAACAAAAAACCAAGGGGCTGGTCAGAAGCACATTAGAGCACACAAAAGGAAACTTACTCAGGCTGTGGCTAGAAAGGAAATGTCTATTCTCCTGATAGTAGTGTGGAATTTGACTAAAAAAATTACAATTTTCTGACAGATGGATCACCTCTGGATCATTTCCAGTTCTCCAGATGATGCAAGTAGAAAAAACCAAAACAACAAGCCAAGGGCATGTATAAATTCCTAACTTCAAAAGGGGGAAAGGAAACATGTACTACTTGCTTGTGGTTGTGTAAAATAAATGCAGTTCAGGTTTAAAGCTTCTGGACACAAGTGGTCAGCTCTAAAGGGTGCAGATACACCATATCAGACAAAAAATGTCGTATCTCCCTAGAGCAGTGTAAGTTCTAAGAGAATTTCCTCTGAGTAAGGGACACAGCATCACTTCTCAAAATTTGCTGCAATGAGAAGCAGATTCAGGGTGAAATTGTGGCTCCCTGAAAACTTTGTTACAGAGGTGATGTGAACTAGCTGACTGTGAACACTGGCTGTGCCCCATTCCCAGATTGCTCTTCCCACTTTTTAACCTCAACTGCCCCCGGTCTTCAGCCCTCTGAGTGACCTTTTCTCACAGCACAGCTTGGTGCTGTGACCTACTCCAGCTCCCAACAACAGGCTTTCTGTTTCACAGCATGTGAATCTGGGCCCGGAAAAGATGGCTTAGATTTTATGAGATTGTGGACTACAGAGACATTGCGCCTTAACACACAGGAAGCTTGATTCTTGGGTTGGTGGAAATCCACATCACCTCATGAATGTAAATAGAACAAGATGCATTTGTCTTAGCTGAGTGTACAATCTGTAAATTCTGGGGTTACGCACGATTTATTTGCTGTGCTGAAAAATAAAATATCTTGGTTTTATTCCTTATTAGTAGAAAAAATAGGTCTCTATCATCCATAAAACTAAGACTCACTCACATTTATATGGCTTCAGTAACACATGATGTATTTTAAAATGATGGAAACTTCACAAGGGAAACTAAAAGATGCTTTTAGGTGAAAATGATACTTCTGTTATTTGCAAACATAATGGTCTCAGTTCAACAAATTGGCACAAAATTAGTGCAGAAATATGAAAATGAGCCCTTGGACAGAAATTATCACCTGTCATCTTGGAATTTGTATGTTAGTGCTCTTAGCAGCATTGTATTTTTCATGAAGATGTACCGAATAATGATGAAGTGTGACTTGAGAATTCACGCTATAAGAATAGGAGATATATAATTTTGTAAAGCATAGAAATTTTTATGAAATTGATTTACTTCATAGAGGATTTTACTGAGAATTATTTACTTCATGTCACCACAGCCTTTAAATTTGACACTGACATCAGCATAAGATGTATGCTGCTTATTACTATATATTTGGGACAGTTTCAGAAAGTCTGCTACAAGTGCCTGCAAAAAATAGTAATAATAATTTTAACCCATAAGCTGTTCTCACCGGTATCAGCCAACATCTGCCTAGCTGCTGTTATACATCCTTATCCAGTGGCATTGGAGGTGTGGCCATCCTGAACCCTGTTTCTCAGAGGCAATGAGGAGGGTGAGTTGGAGAGGATTTCAGCCCGGTCTGAGACCTCCGATCGAGCTCTTGGATCTGTGTCAGGGAGCAAAAGCAGTACCAGAGGGTGGGAAAATGCTGGGCACCCTGCCGCTGGAAGCACGGCACGGCAGAGCTGTGGATGCGGTCCCTGCCGGGGCACCGGTGCCGCACGGTCTCTGCAGCGCCGGCTGAGGTCACTGTGGCTCCGCACCTCCCGTTGCTTTTGGAGCAGCTTTTTGCTTCTGGAAGAAAGGATACAGCAACAGA
>VZRQ01003526.1:1003897-1035398 GCA_013397975.1 Machaerirhynchus nigripectus | reverse complement strand
CCCCCCCCCCCCCCCGCCCAGCACATACAGTTTCTAAAAACGGGGACTAACTGATGGTTGTAATTTTGATGGAGATTTACCTGTAGGCAAGACGGCAATCAAACCCACACTATTAACGGAAGGCTGATTGAGTTAATGAATATAATTGTCAACTCTACAAACTGATTCAGTCTGTCTAACAATCTATCAGTTTGTCTTTCCTCTTGGAGTTGTCCCCATTTATATCTTGCTGTATGGTGGCTGTAGGTGAATACCTAAAATGCCCATAAATATAATATTGTTTGAGGGAGGACTGATGGATGCTTGGGAAAGAAAAGGGGATCTGCTATACTGGGTAACTGGATTTATCACTATTCAATTAAATATAATAAATTTGGACTAGGCAGCTGAAATAGTAGCTAATATTAACTTTTGTTTTTATCATACAGCTGGTCTGCATGAAATTCAGGTCCTTTACTCATTGGACTAAGTCTGCAAAGGACACATCCTTAACTGAAATGACTTTTGGTCAGATGAGTGAAACAGTGTATAGGAAGCATTGCATATAGATATCAGAGACTGATGCTCTAAAATAACAACAAAATGTTCTGGGGAGCAGGGAAGAGATAAGGAGATGGGAGAAAACATCAGAAATGCTTTCTGTGAGTCAGAATTTCAGGCCTGGCAAGCCTGCAGCCCACCAACCTAAACAGACACAAGGAAGCCCACCACTGGATCTGCAGGAGATTTCCTTCCATACAGGGAACACTGTGTACCTGTAAAGAAAGGCTTTCTGTCCTCCCCATCCTCCCCGTCCTCCCCATCAGTGCAGAGAGAAAGGAGTGATATACTAGAAGATGAAGACTAAACTAATGAATAGTCAGAAAAGCATAGTTCACTGCTCAAGACAGGGACAAATCCAATTCAGAAGAGCCCTGTACAGATCACACAGCCTTTCTAGAAGAAGTAACTTTAAATGACCTTTTTCGGATGTATTGGAAGAAGTGTACATTCAGCTTCTGATAGAGGAAGCATATTCTACTTCCTCAGAGCTTGAACCAGTCCTCAGAGCTGCCATCACTGAAGAGGTGAGGTCCAGATTACAGCAAGAGAGTTACCTGACTTTCCCCTGGGGTCACTCACAAGAGGACAACAAAAACGAGACTACACTACATGTCTGTGAAGAACATTGTAAAGAAGTGTGACATTAGAATAATAATACATACCCTTTAGTGTGGAAAAACCCCCTCTGTTTGCAGAAAAGCTACTTTTGAACTCTACAAGTGAAAGCAAGGAGAAGAATCCACAGAGAGAGATCAGAATTACTCCCCAAGGCAGGAGACTCTCTCTTTGGCTCAAAATAAGAGGTGTCCTTCATGTGCTCCAAGGGAAAGGTCAGGTGAAGTCAGATTGCCCCAGCTCTATTTGTCTGTCTGTAAGTGAAGCTCTTACGCCTCTAATGGCAGGGACACAGCAGGCCTAGGTAGTCCATAGCTGTGTTTTAATAGTGGACATGAGGCTGTGGCATGGGCCTGATCTACCTTAAATCATGGAAAGAAACACAAATTGCCTCACTGAAGGGCAAAGGGCCACACGCTTATGTAATTTTAAAAAATAAGTGGGCAGACTTAAGTGAGTCTCCAAATAAAGAGATGACCAACTTTTCTGAAATCCATCTCATATACCGGTATGTAGGTGATGCTGTGTTTTGCAGTCTTCCTTTCATCTGCAAGGCTTTTTCTATACAAACATGATAATACAATACCTATTTGTGTTCTGACATGAATCTATGTTCTTAAAGCCTTGCATGTAGCAGGTGGAAAAAGATTTATAACCCGTTTGCCCATGTGTCAGCTATTCCTTTAGTAGCTCTCATGTATTACTAATTTTATTTAATAGAAGAGTATTTTGCATGTCCCGTCATGCAATTTTGCAAGCCTCTTTAAGACATAAAGAATCCTTCCCCCCCAAATTTTCTTATGCTGTATCACTGTGTGTCACAGCTAGTAGATGCTTAAAAAAGACCTGTATAACTGTGAGTTTACCCTCAAGTTAGTTGGATTAGACAGTATTTTCCAGAGACTACACTGCCATTGAATACACTTACATCAAATTTAACATGAAGTTTAATCAATAAAAATAGCAACAATAAATTTGTCTCATTCTGCTTTTCTCATGCTGTAGAAATGCCTGAGTATAGATGGCTTTCAGCTCTTCCTCAAGAGATACCTTTGTCATTTATTAAACATTTTGTGCTTCATAAGAATTCCTATTACAATGTCACAACTTAAATTTGCCTTGCCTCAATGCTCTTGAAATGCCTTGCCAGCTGATGGAAAAGGGAGTATCATTTGGTGCTTGCATAGAGGCATCCTCTAAATCAACAGTGTCTACAATCTATTTGCATAGGCAAACAGTAAAAGCCCCTGAAAATAGAAAGAAATAAGATTTAAGAAAAGAGAAACACCTGTATTTCAAAGAATAGAATGCTTGTGAGGAACTTCAGTGAATGAGTCAATATCTCTTGCTCAAAAATGAAACGTTAGCTAAAGGTGAATTAACTGAGTAAGCCAACTAATTGAAGTCTTAATCATGACCCGTAAAAATAATAGATTTGTTTGCTTTTTAAAATTTATTTTTATGCATATAAAGACTGCCTGATAGGCATTTTTTAGAAGGAGGTAAAAAGAGAGCAGGGATTTTTTGTTCACTGTTCAGGTCCTGTCTTGCCTGCCTGCCTGTGAGAACCAAAAAGTATTTAAATTATAACACTGGAAGAGTCAGGGGCAAAAAATGTCAAGTGTTTAGGAGAGAACGGGTTTTTAGCCTTGACTGTTTTGATTTTTTCATTTTGTTTAATTTTATTGTCTAAGAAGCATTTGGAAAGAGGATGCTTTTATTTAAAATTCAACATCCGTAATACTTACATTATGGCGTGAAAGCTGCACTAGATGACTGATATCTTGGCAGATCTCCCAAGGGCTTACGCTGGGCAGGATTTTACCCATTATTTTTAAAACAAACAAGTATAGGGGAAAAAAAACAAACAGAAGAAAAAGATTCACAATTTCATTGTCATAAAGAAATAAAAGGGGACCAGCTTAACTTAGAAAAAATCTTTGGCACATACAGTTTTCATAGAAGGGGTTTTGACTGACTGCTAGGTCAGGTTTGTTATCTGAAAATATCTGCCCTAAATATAATTTAGAAATAAAAGGGGGTTTTGTGTGGTGGTGGTATTTTTTTTTTTTACTCAGTAGTTTGACAGAGACTTACCCTCCATTTTACCTGAAGGATTTACTAAAATTCACAATCTGAAATACCAGCTCAAATTCAGACGCATGGATGAACATGTAGCAGACTGTTTCTCAGTGGAAATGGCAAGAACCTTCCCACTTACTTTTAATACTTATTTAGTGATTTTTATGCAGCACCAGTAACACCATTATCTCAGCACTGACAGAATGATATAAACTGTAAAATATCTTCTTTGAGACATTTAAACCTTTGCTGGATAAAATGCTAGTAAATGTGATCTTAATTAAGAAATAATCCTGCACAATAGTAAAAGATGTTAGATCCTTATGAGTAAAAGGAGTTACTCCATTTTTAATATTTTTAAATCTGTGGTAGGCATAGGATAATGTTCTTAATTTGTTACTTTTTACTGAAGATCAAAGCGCATTATAAATTTAACCTTGATTTGAACAATACATTTCCTTCATATTCTCTAGGCCTGGGGTTTTTTGAAAACATCAACTTTTGGGTGGGTGTGTAAGGAAATATGCACTCCCTCTGTAGCCAAAAAGTAATGTAAGTAAATTTCCACGGTCAAAAACTTAAGTGTAAACATTTTTAATCTTAGAATCTAGTGTAAAATGGTTGCCTTAACTTCCCAAATGTGCTCAGGTACTATGATGATGGGCAAAGCATGACAGCTAAACTCAGGAGGCTGTGCTAGAGAGAAGATTGTTCAGTACACAGGTGGCTGCTTTAATTTGCAGTTCCCCACTCTTCAGCAGCTCTGGAATCAGCTTTATGAAGAAGACTTCCCACTCCTCAGCCATGCCAAGGCATGTATTCAGGGAGGTGTATATTCACGTACTTATTTCATGTCTCTGGAGTTGAGCTTATTGATAACTCACACACTTAAACATTCTTAAACAGCTTTGTTAAACTGGGGACTAATTCACTTACAGTCAGTCCCCATTTTGAGCAACAGGGATATACATTTTTTTTAAAAGGGAACAAAGGAACAAACCAGAAAGGATATATGAGCTTTACATAGACTTTAGACAGATTTGAGGTGTTCCTGTACATGACTGAATCTAGCCCATAGTATTTAAACTGCTTTTCTTCCAAAAATGGGCAAACCCACTGCTCACTAAGGACAATAGTAACAGTGACAGCAAATGGCAGACATTGGTAGAGAGAAAAATAGTCTGAGCAAATGCAATACTTTCTTCAACATTACACACTATTTTAGCATAAGTTATTTGGAAAGGTTAAAACATGCAATTTTGAAACAGCTAGTAAGTATAGCTTAGAATGACTTCTAATCCATATTATGCCATTTTCTCTCAGTGTTTTAAAAATTTTTAAATTAAAAATTTGACTGAACAAAGATGAATTGCATCATAATATTCCCACACATCTATTTTTTAACCTTGTGGTGGTTCACAGGTTAACATTATGTGAAATCACTTAATACTCTTCACGGAAATATTTCAGTCCAGTAATAAAGAGAAGAACCCATTTGAAAACAGAATAAGGAGCAGATGGATAAAACTACAAATACTATTTCAGTTTAATCTAATTAATTACAGAAGCAGAAAGATTCTTGCAGTACCAGAATTTGCAAATGCCGAAGCTGATCTCTGTGCTCCGGAGTACAGCTGTCAGAAAGTGCTCCTTTGGACTAATTGTGTCTACTGGATGGACAGATAAACAGTTTCTTTCTCTAAAAGTTGTTTTCTGGATAAAAATAAAGCCCGTTATTTTTGGAGACAGCCTTCAACCAACCTTTAAAACACAACTCTTCTCCATTCTCACTTCTCTCATCTTTTAAATTTTTTTTTTATTTTATATTTACTATTTCTTTGCAAACACTCATTCTAACCAAGCAGGAATTACTTACATCCTGCAGCAGGACAGTAAGCCCCCAAGAGATATGGGTTTACAGGAACCTCTTATGTCTCATTTTCCAGCTGTGGGAAAGTGATTTTCAGGGAAGGGAAAATGACTTGTCTAAAATCACACTGTGAGATTAATGATACAGCCAAGCATTGAACATTTAGGCTGTGGTCAGATGATCACTAAGATTGGATTTATGCACTACTGGATCACCTGGCAATACAAATTTGGTGCAGACAGGCATGCACTTCTGTTGAATTATTCACAGCACATTAGATAGTGCTTATGTCAGCTGGTGCCCTGAGATAGCCCAGAGTGCGCTGTATCCCATGTGCCATTCGTTCTCAGCTCTCTAGTGTAGTTTAGTGTAGGCCTGTTGCACTGTGGTAGGAAGGTTAGCTTCTGCTTATGAGGCTGCTATTACTTCAGGAACAAGCCTAGAAAGTCACCATGTCACAAGCAAGGCACTGTTTTAATATCAACAAGTGTCAGGGCATCACAGTTCCAGGATGCAGTAGGTGGCAACATGGATCTGTCATTTGCTCTGCCCCTGGAAGTGTCCATTTCCTGCTACAAGCTGGATAGAGAAATGCAGATGTGATGTCCAGAGAATGGTGTTTCATGATGGGCTGCATGAGCAGGGAAGGGGGAACAGAGGACAGAACTAATTGTTCTGCCAAACCTGTTCTCATTGCTGATTAAACCGAGCACAAGAAATGGCATTTTCCTGTTCTCTGAGGCATTTGGGTCCGTGAGAAGAGCTATAGCCATAGGCAGAAGGTTATACTTCAAATATGGGGAGACCCAGAATACGAGGAGAGCTTCTGACAGGAAGTGTTCCCAAACATCATCCTGTGGATGTTTTTCAGGGAGGTGCCCACCCAACCAATGATGTTTACTGAACACTGAGGACAAAGGGACTTAAGCCATCTGAGAGGTGGCAGGTCTTGACTCCTTACATTTGGATCTGAATCAATTTGGGGCTTAAAAGGCATAAAGACAATGCTGAACTTCAGAATGCTTTTTGGAAAGGCCCCAGCTCATGATCTGAGTGAGCCATGCAGGAATTCAGAGTGAAAGTTGTTCAACTGAGTGTGTATCCTCTCCCTCTGTCCTGCGACCTGTCCTGATGGTTTATAAACATCTTGGGTCACTGCAACATTGTGCTGGGGTCATCTTCAGTTCATTTCAGAGACCTCATGAAGCTTGTGTTCTCTGTACTCCTCAGCTGATGCCCTGGAGACAGGAGAGTCTGCTGTCATGGCCATCTACTCATGTTATTTTGTGCTTCCAAAAATATCCCATGCCACACTTACTTCAGTTCATACAGCTCAATCTAAACCAGAGATAAGACAGTAGAATTATAGAGTAGTTTGGGTTAGAAAGGTCCATTAAAAGTTATATAGCCCAACTCCCCTCCAATAACCAGCAGCATCTTCAACTAGATCAGGTTGCTCAGTGTCCTGTCCAACTTGGCCTTCAATATTTCCGGAGATGGGACCACCATCTCTCTGGGTGAATGGTTCCAGGGCTTCACCAACCACATCATGAAAGATTTCTTCCTTGTCTCTAATCTAAACTGACCCTCTTTTAATTTAAAACCATTAGTCCTTGTCCTATTGGAACAGGCCCTACTGAAAAGTCCATCTCCATATTTCTTATAGGCTCCCTTTATGTCCTGGAAGTCCAGAATAAGGTCTCCCTGGAACCTTCTTTCCTCCAGGCAGAACAAACTCAACTCTCTCAGTTTTTTCCTCATAGGAGATGAAGGTGACTTGAGAAGACCTGTCCGATTAGGCTTTGAATCTTTAGGATTTACATAATCTGTTCTGGTGGCTCAACTGTGAGTTGGTAACCACCAGCTGAAAGATGGTAAATGACAACTGAGGACAGTAATGAATAGTTAGAGGTTGTAATATCTTGAAGGCTCCAATTACTGCCATTGCGACTCTGTAACTGTGCCTGAAGACAGTGTGGGGGTGACTCGACTCTGCCAGTGACTAAGCAATTAGGCCCAAAGGCAACATGGCACATTTCTCCGGGTCTCCATTTCCCATCTGTGGAAGCAGAGCAGTGCTGTACATTCACTTTCACTTAGCACATTCTGCCTTGACACTTAGTGTGAGGATTCAACTTTAAACGGGGATTTCTGAAATACATCATGAGGGAGCTAGGCATCTACTCAAATATAACTAAAACAGTAGTTAGAAATTACTGGAAATGAGCCCATGTCCTTGCAGTAACAACAGTTACACTTCATCTCCTTCATATTCTCTTTTTCATATAGAGAGATCAGAAGGACCTTATTTCCCCGTATTAAGATCACATGGCAAACCTTTTCTTGGAGCAAAATGCCTGCTAAAACATTTTGGTTTATGTAAAGGCACAAAGTGGTATTACCTGTGGGGCTTCGGGCTGCAGGGGCCTCCAGGCAAAATACTCTACATACTGAAGAGGAAATGCAGTTACTGAAGTCAAGTTTATGTTTTTTAACCTATTTTTCTTGAGATAACTTTGTCAGATTGTCAAACAAACTCTCCAAAGGGATTTGAGTCACAACCACATTAAACTGGAATCCAATCTTGTTATGCTGGCCTCAGCGAGTGGATATTCCCTCTGAGCAAGCCTGCACTGTATTAAGCTGCCTTCTGTTTCTTCAACCTAAGCTGTGAATGTATAATCATATTTCCTTTTGAAAATGACTTGTTTTTCTTCATTACAGAAACAGGATTGATTTTCCTACAGAGTGTTACACTTGTCGAAGCAGCTATAATCAAATTTCACTGTAATGTCCCTACACAAGTAATTCCCACAATTAAAACTGTAACCGTTCTGGATACCTGTTGGGTTGGATTCTAACTTTCATGTGTATCTGGAATTGGTCCACTGAGAACATGGGCCAAATCCACAGCTTTGCAAATCAAAGCCACTGGAGCAGCATCTGTAGGCACCAACTGTGGATATAACTGACTACCTTCAAGGAAGTAAGCAGAATCAGTTATTAATACTGGTAGGATAAGAGGAAAAAAATAGGACCAATAAGTCAAAATAAATTACCTTTTACATCAGTGAATGACAGCAGCTACGTAATTTTTATGATTTTCCAATATTCCAAACCTTCTCTCATGTAACCTTGAATAAAATTGAGTGAAGCTGGATACAAGGATAGCAATGTTTCAAAAGTTAGCTCAGGAGAGGCTTCAGTGGGTCAAGAACTCCAGTGACAAGCCATGATAAGAGTTCACTACCTCAATAGGATATATTTTGGGTGATCAACCTTAAATTTAATTTAAGTTTAATTTAATGAAGATATTTATGTCAGCCTTGAAGACAGCATGGGCTAAAACTGCATCCCTTTATATGTGTGACACTCACGTACTGCCTTTGCTGTGATATTACTAAAATGATCCTGCAGGTCATTCTCCAGACTTCCAGTCATCATTTATAGCCCTAGTCAGGGTGGGCCAATCTATTCAAATTCCCCTTTCCTGGATAAAACTTTTAAGAGAAGGCAAATGTGGCTACCTTCCTAAGCACATCATGGCTTTCCTGTGCACTGATCACCAAGGAGGAAGCCAAAACCCTCATTAAACAGGCTGATGCTCAGTCACACTCCAAGTCTTCCTCTTTTCTCTCACATACACATCACGTGCACATCCACATGCACACACTCCTGCAAAATGCTGACAACCAAAGTTAACAGCAAATAATTAAGACAAAAATGCATTTTAAATATAAAGCTGAATCACAGCTCCTACTGCCTTGCAGCAGCTAGGTGATATAAACTATAAACTTGCCCTGAGGGTCAGCTCTGGAATTCCTCCATTACAGGGGAATGAATGCTTAAAGCAGTGCAAACAACTGTGCTGCTGAATTTGCAGATCCACCTATTTTCTGAAGGTCAAGCAGCCTGAACTCCTTACTGACACACGCTGCTGCATGTGTGCACGCACACAGAGAAGTAAGTAAAAATAAACAAAGTATTTACCAGCATGCCTTTCACTTACATCCACTTAGTATTATCTATACTAATCATTCCACTGGAGAATAACATGTTATTAAGGGAGGCCAGCTCTGCCAAGTGTTAGTCCCCCAGAGGGGACTCACCCATGTGTTAAACATTTTAGCTCTCATAATAGAAGGCTATGCTGTATATTTCAATGACAATTCACTTAGTACTTACAGATGAGATACTTGGGAGTGCATCCCAGCAAGCAGTGTTTGCTTTTGATACTGAGAGAGTGGGCAATAAAATCACGCAGTGCATACTGTTTGTGAGGCAGATGCTCTTGTGGCAGCCAGCAAACCAGATACTCAAGTTCATCTCGGGCATTTAATGCGTGCATCAGACTTGCTCTGAACAAGGAGAGCCCTGAACACCTCCAGCTTCCAGGCACAGCTAATGATTAGGAGAGTGGAGTGGGTGAAGAGCGTAAGAAATGTAGCATCCCTTTATGACCAGGCAAACAGACACTGCTCCTTTCTACACAGCAGTCATTCTTAAGACATCCTGTAACAGGGAAGATGGAGATATCTCAGGCTGCTTCATCTGCTTTAGAAGGGAGACCAGATTTCACAAAACTTTGTTGCTATAAGCAGAGACTTATTTGACATGAAGGAGGAAAAAGCAGGAATTACAGGAAGGAACTAGAGATTCTTCATGGGGTCTTTCACCCAATACTCTTCTCAAACAGTCTGGCATCCTGCAATGGCTTGCACATCAGAAGAATGTTCCAGTTCTGGTTTCCTTTAAGTAGATTTGACTTTGTCTCATTTAGAGCAAATGTGTTGCTTTGTTGATGTGAAAGTTTTGATGACACACCACCCTAATTGTTTGCTGCTCTTGAGAAACACAAACCTGCAGCCAATGCTCTATGACATGTTTTTGTGCTTCTCATTGTTATAGCTTTCCACCAACTGATCATCACAGCAAGTCAACCTGCAAATAAGTACTCCTGAGCACTTTAATGAGGCCCTTATCTCTGGCCAACTTAGGAATACTCATTGGGCTTTCCCCTGTTGAACAGCAGCAACTCCAAATAACCCTCCCATTAAAACAAATGCGCTGCTGTCAGAGATGTCAGGTTGAAGGGCCAGCAGGCTTCTGAAGCTGCTATTGCATCATCCTTTTGTTGGGCCAAGGTACAATGCCTACCGGAGTGATTAGAGCAATTACTCAGCACTGTTTGTCACAGTCAATCAGATCTGACCAGCATGAATGCAGCCGTGACCTAGACCTGCCTCTCTAGCAAAGCATTGTTATTGGTTGTCATCTCAGTCTTCGGTAGCTCCATGCATGTGTCTAAGTTGGAAATGCACTAAGAAAACTTCCTAGCAATTATTTCTCTTTCGTTTCTCTCCTTGATGGGCCTCTCCAATCATCTGATGCATGCTTTCTCCCCCTTTTGTCTTTCTGCTTGTGTTCCTGCTGATATGTACAGTGACTTTCTGCCAACGAATTAAGTGGCAAAAGCCACTTGGGAGTCTCTAAAGTCACCCCTTCTCTGTTTTTCATTTAGCACAAACCAGAGAAGGCTGCTGGTTGGGAGCTAATGGAAGAGGTGAGAGAAACCTTGGTCTTAGCAAGTCCAGTTCTCTGTGCATCTCCTTTACAACATTTTCTATGGCAAATGCAACCTAGTATGAGTATTTTGTAGTAAACTGCTTATCAAGATTGAAAAACACAGATTAAAAATGTGTTGCTCAAATTAAAGTAAAACAAGTTCTGTGATTTATTTTTGTATGGCTGGAATTAAGATATTGAGGAAGAATAACACTTGAATCTGGTGACTGAAGTGTCCTGGCCCCTGTAAACTGCTACTCGTTCACACTCTTGCTTTTCATCTTAAGCTTTGCTTGAGATCTGCTGGAAAGCAAGGACAAGCACATTTCTGCTCTCTGCCTTCCCTACAAGGACAAAAGTATCCAACTGTGCTGTACCTTTGAACTGCCACATTCTCTCCTCTGTTTCATTTTAATTCCAGTGCACATACAAGAAACACACTTCATAAGCATTATCAAAGAAAGAAGCAAAAGGCATAGAGACACATGTTTCAGGAGGCTGAGATGTCACACTGATGCAGCTTCAGACAGGTGAATGGATGAGGAGCTGCCTTATGCCATTCCACAGCACACTGATACAAATGTCTTACATGCAGGTGTGTGAGGGAGACCAAAGGACGTAATTTCATGCAGGCCATGTCATCAGATGTTCTTACACTGATCCTGTGGTTAGTGAGGAAGAGAAAGAGTTCATGACGAGAACGTGTTTGTGAACAAGACTTCAAATTTCAGCAAGGGGAAGATGTTAAATGTACGTTATTGTGATTATTGTTACGAAGCAAAATGCCTGTGTTGGTACTTGTAGCTGGTGCTAATAATAGGGAAATAAAGGGCCCTCTGATAAAAAAAAATCCCAGTAGCAACTTTGTCACATTAGTACGCAATAGATTATTAAACACAAAACGCTTTGTAATTGTTTTTCCAGGAAGTAGCTACATACTATTGAATTTTATAATATATACTATGTTCTATGACGGTATTAGGACCCTGAAGTTTAGACAGTTTCCAAAACTCTTTGTGAGAATAAGGACACATTTACCTTACACAGGCCACTGGTGAGGTTTCTTTCACTTGCCCTTAAAACTATCTTTTCTCAGCTAGGCAAAGTTAGAAGTTCAGCACTCTGATACTCTTTGGAAAACATGGATAAAGGTATTGAGATATGGCGCACAACAAAGGGTATTTCAGCTGTCTGACTTAGGGATAAAGAACTGGCGTGCTTTGTAGTTTTTCAGATCCTTAAATCCTTTGAAAAGGTTTAAGGATAAAAACCAACAGTTAGCTAGGGAATAATGCACATTAGAAATAATAGAATAAAATTACAAATAGATGAAGTAAGAAAATGTATTACTAAGATTATACTTAATAAGTATCCTTCTTAGCTGATTTAACATCTCAGCTCCCTGTCAGACTGGCTGATTAGCCTTTACAATGTACCCCAAGGCTGGTATATCCTGCCAAAATCTGAAAGGTATGTATTTTTCTCACTAGTGAAGGTGGTTGCCAGAGCCATCCAGTACAACTGCTGTGCACAATCTTTTTCTTCGGTAGTTCAGAAAGGCGTAATTGTCTCTTCCTGTTCACTCTTCTTTATTGTCAGTAAGGAGGTGATGCAGAGGATCAATTGTTTTACCTTTCCTTTAAGGTTACCAATTGCTTATCTTAATTGGAAAATTCCTGTCTTCAGCTCTGATCTGTCTATTATTGCAATGTAGGACACAATAACAAAGCTTTATAAATCTTACAGCAATTCAGTAGAGGCAAACCATTAAATTTTTGTTTAATCAGACTTTTAACACCAACCTATGTGTTCTAATTACAAATGAAGGATGAAACCCTATTTTGGATTGGTTTGTGTTGGTAACATCCACCTATTTACTTTTAAATAACGTTGGGTCCTTTCATACTTATTTTAGAAGGCAAAGCTGAATAATCTGGGTGAAACCAGAACCACTCCAAAGCTCTGTCATTGACTCAGTCTTATGTTAACCATTTGCACCTACTCTTTTGACATTTCTTTAGTCTGAGTCAGGGAAAAAGAAAATGTTGGTTCACTTTTACTTAAATATTTTTATAATTTATTACTAGGAAATGCATAGTCATGAAGTCAATGTGGCATGCAAAACAAGTAATTCAAAACTTCAAAGACTTGAATATATGTTTTCTTCAGTCTAAGAACTGAGTTTAGTTACATTGTTGCAAAACTTGTTTTAATCAACAAATTTTTTCTCTGCTATGTAGCTGACAGGTTGTGATAGGAGCATTGCCAGTTCTGCTGCAACTTTTCCTCTCGTTAAAAATGGTTTCAGAGCATGTGCTGATATCCATAGAGAACACACTGGATTCAGTGATTCTCCTTGTGGGTAATGCACTGCAGAACCTGAGCCCTAACGGGGCTTAAGAACTGGAAAATTCTATTCCTCACTGTTTGACTACCCTCGAGTTGGAAACTGTAGAGGTGGACATGCTTCTCTTGGTGAAAGACTTAATGGTATAGGCACTACTTGTGAAACTCAAGGGAACAGCAGAGACTAGTGAAGTCTGTGGAAATGTTAAGTGTACATGGTATGGTGCAGCCAGGCCATCAGCTTGGTAGATTTTTCAAAATCTTGAACTCTACAAGATTCACTTATCCATATAAACTTGCAACTAAACAGTAATCCCTTGTGTGTTCTAATATTTCCTTAAGTGTTCTGTACTCCTACATGATTTGCTTCTCATACTGGCAGTTCTCCTACTGTGAGATGGCTATCAAGTTCAATCAAAGGTGACTTTTACAAATAAGATTCCCTAAGGAAATAAGGTTAATACCTCTTAAACAAAAAAATTTTCCTAGTGCTATATGTTTATTACTTGACTGAACTAATGATACAGTTCTGCTCTTAAATTAATTGTTAATAAAGCTATGACAAATTTAAGCTTTTCCCACACTGGGCTGGGGAAGATCGCAGATATTAGTGACTCTGAAAAGTTTGGCTAATGTTGAGGAGAAGGCAAAGAGAAAGAAAAGTCAGGTTGTTGGGTCTGATTCCACTGCAGCTGATTGCATCTGACAGTCCATCTCCATCTGACTTGCTAGCTGTCTGAGTACAGTACAGGGCTGCATCTCTTTGCATCCAATAGATCTGAGTGGATTTAATAAATCCAAATATTATTAGCTTTCTTTTTCCTATTTGCCTGACTTTTCTCTGATAGGAACAGACTTTTCTCCACGCTGCTGAATGATTATTACTGTTATCAATGCTATTTTAATCACAGATGATACACCTGGAGTTGAACAAGACTAAAATAATCTCCTTTACAATGAATTTATGATCAAAAATAGCAAGGTTTCATCTATGGCATAATCACTCTTAGAGAGTGACTATACTTTAGCCATCTGGAAGGAAGATTTTCAAATAAAGATCACTAGCAACCACCTGATGAACTTTTGCCAAGCCTTGTAGAAAGTTTAGTTTTCTAACTGTGCTTTTGGAATACCTTGGGGAACTTTAGTGCTACAGACAAGTGCATGGGCTTACCCAGGTTAGTTTCAAATGTTCTAAGGGGTTAGCTCTTAACCTAATCAGGTGCCCCACCTGACTTAGTCACTCTGCTGAGAAGCAGGGAACTAAAGCTTTTACAGGAATAAGTTGTACTTACAGAAAGCAATGCTCAAGTCAATTAACAGCACAAAATCATTGTTAATTATTACACACACAACTTCTACCCGTCTTTAGACATCAGCAGGAATATTGGCAGGACCTGAGATTCTGCAAAACCCCATGATAAGCTGAGACAAATGAAAGGGTCCTCTCAAAGAAAAACACCCAAAAACCCAAAAAACCCCCACAAGAAACTGATTGCCTTAGAGTTGACACTTCAATGTGTGTAGATGTGCTGAAGTGGTGGTTGCCCTCCAGCTCTACATTGAACCAGCAGCCCAGAGAAGAAAAGATATTAGCGGAATAAATTTGTGGCCACAGTAAATCTAACAATAGGGCACTAATTCCACATCAAAAACTTTTTGACTATAGGATTTAAAGCACTGATCTTGGATAATCTCACTCCAGCAATTTAAATGAGGTAAAAGTATTTGGATGTACTAATTTGGTACTGCTGGGGTTTCTGCCAAATTACATACTGTCTGCCTGCTTCATTCAAACTTTTGCTCTAAACTAGCAGCTGATCTCCCTCAGCCTAATACAACATTCACAAAAAATAAAGCTTGCATAAACTCTGTATAATGTAGCCAGGCAAATTCAACAGAAAAGCAGTCACGTATGTGAGCATATCTAGATAGGACCTGCAGCGCTCTGTGCTCCAGAGGGCAGAATGTCTGATGTGATGAGTGCGGAACCTGACACTTAGTGTGGGAAGTAAATGCGAGGAAAAGTTTCCCTTGGCCAGAAAACAGGCTCATGAATTCTCACCTTGATCTAAGCACATATAATATTAATTGCATAGAAATAGTCTGTTCCCATGGTTATGTGAAGTTGGTTCATTTGCCTCTGCTGGGTTTCTACTCTCCAGTTCACCTGTAGTAGTGTAGCTGCAGCCTATCCAGGTCTATGAAGTCCCCTCCTGTTACTGTTCTTGCTGTTCCATTAAGCTTTTAAACCCGTGTGTGTATCAAGTGCACAGTATCTGTGTAGGAAGCCTAAAATAAAACCAGGAGAATGATAAATTTTTGGTCTGGTATTTATACCAAGGAAATAATTTTGATTTCTTTTAAAATAATTTTTTATTTATGTTGAAGGGAAAAGATTTTCCCTCTTTGCTTTACTTAAGATGCTTTGGATAGAACAAGACACAGGAAAAAAAAGAAAACAATATAATCAAGTGCAGCAAGGAACTAGATCAAGGTGGATTGCAATTTACAACTCAAGATTTTTACAGCACACATTTACTTCCTTTGTAACTTTTCCCTTTAAATTTTCTCAGTTGAGTATTTCTATTTATACATGCAAGATGTGTCAAAGTTTTAGCTAGATAAGTGAATATTGTTGGTTTAGGCTTCATGTTTTAGGCTGGGCTATTGTGTTTTAAACATTTCCTTCTGCATTCATGTTGTATTTCTGGCACATTTTTCTGCTATTCCTTACCAAAAAAATTGAGACCTTGGCTCTGAGTGCTTCAGGTCTTTCAGATAGGTGTTATTTGCCCAATAGCTTAATTACTCTTCCATGGAGTGAGTACATAGCAGGCATTCTGCATTTATAATTTAACCCTTCAAAGACAAGCAATAGTAAATGATATGACACACATGGACAGTTTGCACAAAACCTGAACCCAGTTATTCTGTCGCTACATAAATGGAAAATTCAAATCTGAATACAGCAACAATCTCTACACAGATTTCATGCCTTAGGTTTTTCTTTAATTCCGAAAGGTTTTTTGAGTCAGGCCGGTCCTGAATCCCTTTTTCAACACAGTATTTTTGGGACCATTAAGTCTCTGTCTTAATCTCTCTGTTCTAAGTAAACTTGCTCTGCACTAGCTGCTGTCTAATTTTAAAAGTCTTTCCCTATAACAAGGATATTTTCCTCTCATCCTCTCACTTGGCATGGGCCTCCAGTCCTGCTATGTGAGTTTCACACCCAATACTTGTGTTTCCTACAAGAAGTTTTGTAGTCTATAATCCTTCCTCTTACAGAAAAATTGGGTGGATTATGTTTCTCACTTCAACCAGTTATTGTTACACCAAGTGTGCATTTCAATAGGAGATGACTGATACCCAAAATGCCATATTTTCCAAGGCAGATCAATGTATGATACAGCACAGATAGTGTATGGTAGATCCCACTTACACTGATATATTTGATGATAGAGTAATTTCACAGTAAAATTAGAATTCACAAGATGCAGATAGACAGATCGTGTCACAATTTTGTTTTACAATGGGAAGACTCGCTCGAGAGGCAATGCTCATGGGTTCTAATACATTTAACATCACCTTGGTGATGAAGCTAAACATCAATTTGAATTAACAGTTTGAAGACGGTTAGAAAGAGGGAAAAGGGCTTATGTGGCTTGCCTGAAGTCACCAAGATAGAGTGCAAAAACACTGCAGTAGAATTGTCTTCTGAGCCCCATTCTTCTGTTTCAGCTCACTTATCCGCTACTCCAGGAGCAGTTTAGCAAATTTAGGTCAGGCTGTTTTTTCAGTTAAACACAGCTACCCATTAGTGGAATTAATATATCATTCCAGCTTGCATTTTAACAAGATTTCTGTTGGAAACACGGAGCTGGGTGAACACAATAAAGTTACTGCAGCAGTGGATGAGACTGGGTGACTTTTAAATAATACTTTACATTTTGCTTTTTTATTTCAAGTCAGGCATAACAAAAAGAGCTGCTCATGTCTTATGCAAGAGCAGGATATATGCAGAAAGTATTTGCTTGTATTGCTGTATAAATAAAAGACTGAAAAGCTAAAAATAAATAAAAGACTGAAAATAGTGGATAATAGGCTTTTCAAAAAAAGACAAGGAGAAAATTGCACCAAAGTGAATACACCAAAAATCTGCCCCTTAAAAATGACTCTGTCATTATAATTTACCTGTTGACTTGTTATGCAGGACCTGAAGGGCACTTGCTGTACAATGTTAAATAGGTTTTCAAGTATCTTTGTTGTTTTACCAGAAGCTGTTCAAAAAAATGAAGTGATTTTGCTCAGAATTTTGTTTCAGAGCCTTCTAAAATAAGGAGGGGCATGCAAAACCACTGATGATTCAGATCTTTGATGATGGTTTAAAACTTTCACTTTAGCTGGTGGTGACTTGCTTTTCAGCTCAGTTGGTTCTGTGTTGAAGTATAAGAGCCAATTTTCCAGACAAAATGGAGTTCTCTCTAATATATTTATTTTTGCACCCGAGATGATACAGTACTCCTTGCTAATGTTTAACCTAGAGCTGTGCTTAGTATCAGGTATTTCTTCTCACCAATTTCTTAATGAAATTATTGATATAATTTTATCAGAATTCAAACTCCCTTGCTTTATGATCTAATAGGTCACATCTACAGAGGGTCTATCATCCACATAGGACAAAGACTTGTGGCAAGGCAGTGTGTTCAAATTCTGATAGCGGACTGTCCTCTCCTCCTTGCCCAGGTTCCCCAAAGCTTGGGTGTTATTTAGGGTGTGTGCAGTTCTTACAGTCAGGAGATGAAGGCCTTGGTGAGAAATACAGTACCAACCACTGGACTGTACACTATCTTTATAGTTACTTTTGACAAGAACTCCATGGTAGCTTGGAAGGTTGGGGACACAGAATTCTCCATTTCCACTTAGGGCATAGTTAGTTAAAATACTGGCATTTTTTTGGCAGATATTGTTGACTATGAGCAATACCCTCATATTTCTTCCTGGCAAGCAAGTCCTTCTTCTTTTAACTGTCTTGTTGCTGTTACTGTTCTTACCATTATCATTAGGCTTCTGCTTTTGAAATGATGCTTACATGGATTAATGGATCATTTATAACTAAATCATGGAAGCCCTGTCTGTGTGATGGTCCATTCAGAGACTGAAAAAGGCAATGGAGTCTAATTATCTGAACTCAACAGTATTTCATGTGTTAGTGCAGAGTAAGCTTAACTATTACCAATATTGCTATTATGCTGTTGTTGCTGTTTCAACTGCAGCCATTATTAAGGGTTGGTGTGAAGCATATACAAACCCATGGCCTCTGAGCAGAAAATCAGCACTGCATCTAGAAAAACTTTGCTTGACATAAATTTAAATCAAATTTCCACAGGAGATTTGCTTGCACATTTTTTAAATGCCAAGAGGCTTAAAATCTCTCAGTACATGGAGTTTCACAGTGTTCCAGTCAGAGACCTCCTTCAAGATGTGTGACAGAAAATACCTACATCTGCAAATGGCAATATTCCTATTTTATAGAAGGACAAATCTGCATTCAAACAGTCACTCAGTCAAACATGGTGACAGAAGATATCTGCAGCAGAGGTACTAACAGAACTCAGATCTCCTGCATTCAGTTCTGTATTTTATCTGTCTAAAGATTTCCTCATTTCTGTAGAGGCAGCATTATGGAAATGCTTATAATTGTTATTGTCCTGCTTTGATAACATAAAATACCACGACATTTGTTGGCAATAACTCCATAATAGGTTTTGTTCAGTACTTGTTATGAAGTAGAGAACAAACATGTTTACATAGGGCAAGGAGAATGAAAATATTTGGCCTTGATGAATTTGGTGCTTATTGAACTTTTCCCAGTTCTGCAAATCTATAGTCACATAGTAATAACAGTGACAGCACTGGGGCAGGGCATTAATTGCAGATGAGAAAATATAAAGTTAGTGCTAACCTCAGTCGGTAAGAGAGTTTGTGGTGATAACTTTTTGTAGAAGATGACTGAGCACTGGGAGTAACTTATGTGCTGCTGGGATGCAGCAGTTGATAATCAGAACATTCAGAACATGCATGATATGCTTGAAACAAACATGTAATTAAATGACCTATCTCATTAAAATATGCTTACATGATGCAAATCAATAGAACAAATTACAGGGGACATTTTAGGGGACATATCCTGATGGTAAAAGCTATAGATATTAATTTATTTTAAAATAAATAAAGAAGGTCTCCTACACGTTAGTTTGGCTTATTAAGCTCAGCACTTCAACTGGTTGTTTGCTATGTCATGCTGATCTAGGACTGTTCTCTAATCAATTTTAAAGCTTTTGACATCCTGCATTCAAGATCACTTCGGATTAGTAGGAATTACAGGCCCTAAACTTTTGATTACTTGTGACATCTTTGTTCATTTGGTTCAAAAGCACGTACCAATGAATAATTTTATTTAAATTACAAAAATCACTACTTCTCCATAATCTTTAGATTTATTTTCCATCTCCCATCCCAGTGCTAGAAATACACCCATAAGCACACATGTAGCCAGTAGGACTTAGAGACACACATCCACAGTAACATGATCCGATATCACAAACTGTAACAGGAGCAGAGCAGTAATGCTCAGGTCCCTAAGTGGATGTGGCATTGTTTAAGCCTCAGGCATACAAATTAAAGCACCTACTAGCTGGGGTAATTTGCTTGGTCAAATATCAAGACAATTCTTCCACTAGCTCCATCCTAAGGAAAAAATATCCCAACTTTAAAAGCTGCCTCTGCTTTCTTCTATTCCATGTATCCTGGAACAGATTTGAGCACTGCAGAATACTTGCAGTTATTGGAAATAAGCTGGCACTGGAAAAAACCTAAGTGTAACACTGACAATTCACAGAGACCATGGCAAAACTGAGGCAGAGGGTTTCTCCTTCATTGCTCAGAAAAGAAGGTCCTTGGGGATAAAAAGGGAAAAAAAAATTCCCAAGTAAACTTTGTCAAAAGTTACTGGTGTAAAAAATGCTGTAGGGCCTTTAAAGCAGCTCTCTTATTGCAGTACAATTAGATAACTAAAATGGCAGTTGAAATTCAATGAGATTTGGTACTTAACTCCCTTAACTTGGCATTTCCTCAAGCATCTGCTATTTCCACTACCCAGGAATTAGAGTCTTTCTAATCACAAACCTAATTTATCACAGCATGATTATTCTCGTTTCCCCTTATTCAGTTACTTTTTTTAACTGCAAAACATGGTCCTATTGTCCTCTCAGACAAGAGGAGTGTGATCAGTTGTGAAGTTGTGCTCCTCGTTCTGGCTGATGTGGACACTCGTGTGGTCAATGAAATCCATGGTAGGACCCTTCAAGCATCTCTTTGTAATGTTGGGTAAGACATCTATTTTCCATATCAGGTACAGGCTGGGAGGACCTTCCAGAGAGACATCGGTTTTATGACTGATTTTACTACATTTCTCAGGCGAGAAATGTAGTAAAATAAAGTTGAGATGAATCCTAAGTTGCTTGCAAAGTTTCTCCTCTGTGTTTTTCCAGTTAAGTTGTGACTGAACTCCCTAGGATTTTTTGTAACACCCAAGGACAGACTTTTAAGTGTATTTGAACAATCAAAACAACAGTCAGACTACAGATGTACAGAGTATAAACAATCTAGAAAATCTGAGGAAAAAATTGCTGAAATGACTCAGCAATTGTGCTGTTATGGACAATGACTTTTTATGTTGTTTTGTGCATGCTGATAGTTTTGTTCTCAGACATATTTTTTCCAACGTGACCATAGGAGCAACTGAGACACTTGGCAAAGTTTTCTTGTACTTTTATTGCAATGTGTTCTTCATCAGAAGATGGGGAGAGCGCTTCAAGAGGCTGTTTTGCCACATTTGAAATTGTAAAGTATATTCTAGAAAAATTCAGCTCATGTGACAAGGGCTGAAACTAGATGAACTGATTTCTCAGCTCATCCATCAGGTAAGGAGTGGAGGTAGGAATTTCACTCCTGGTCTCTGGCCCCATCCACAAGCAAGCTCAGCATCCCATCCCATCATCCAGCACACAGGACTAGAAAGAAGGAGACGAAGGTTTCACAAGGAGCCTGACAGACACAAGACCAGTCAGTGGGAACTGTTTTCAATTCACTAGCTCTCAAAATCCAAGGCCCTGTGTCTCCTCATGTGGCTTCTCAGCATTCTGAGGGAAGGCCAGCTGTTTCCCAGCTCTGCCGCTTTTCCTTAGTACTGAAGCAATATCATCTCTCAGCAACCATAATTTTTGTCGTCTCCCACACAGAAGTCAGCAATGTGCCCTTCTGTGGGACATGCCTAAGTGTCCACCAGGAAACTGTGAAGAACTGAGTAAATTAATTTCAAATGTGCTGAACCAGACTGACATGAATTCAGACCAACTTTTACCTCCAGTTTCCTCACAGACATATGTGGCGTTGTATTTCCCCATTCGTTTTCTTACTAAACTACCTGCGCTTTCCATGTGACTCCTCCCGCTTCCCCACCCCTAGTCCTAACCACTCCCTCGGGTTTTTCCCACTGATTCTGTTACCCCAACTCCACCCATGTACCACCCCTATGCTCTGAGACCATTAGTCCATGTGCTCTCCGCCCCCCTCATCCCCAGATAAACAGGCGGCATGCCATGTGCCTTCGTCTCTGCTTTGGGGCATCAGCCTTTCTCTGCCTGTGCTAGCCATGCCATGTGCTGGCTCTCGACATCTGGGAGCCAGCACATGTGCTGGCCCTATGCTCCTGGGGGCCATGGAATAAAGACCTTCTCCAGTCCCCATGTGGAAAGCCTTCTTGCCTCCTTTGTCATCATTCATGTTGCAGAGCCTTAGCTAGCTGGAGCATGTGAGGGGCAGCCTGGAAGGGGCCATGGGACGCAGTGTGGCTGCTTTCCTTAAAAGACCCCCACAGCACTCTCTGGGAAGGCTGTGGCTTGCCATGCCTCTGCAAGAAACTACACACTGCAACAGACATATACCAAAATAAAATAAACATGATGTGTACCATCCTAAACTCACTTCACTGTGAGCTGACTATAAAATTAACTGGAAAAAAGGCATATGGTTCTGGTCTACTTACAATAACAATTTGAGAGGCTCACCTTCAAATAATTTTTCAAAATTAATTTCAGAGAAACCTGTCACACACAGTTGTAAGCCAACGAGAGCAGCTTTTCAAAGAAATGATGGCGTTCAGTTTGTGAAGAGGTGATCTAGAAGCTCTGAGTCACAGAGGGGACACCACCCTGCAATTCAAGATGTTTCAAGCTTAGAAAAGACATCAGAAGTGTTTTGTGTTGTAAAGTTGTTTTTTTGTGAAAATAGAGAAATTATGTTCAAAGTACTAATAAATTTCTGAAATAGGTACAGAAAAAAAAGAGAAATTCATGGAATACAGTTAAGAAAATGTTACATTTCATGGAAACAGAACATGATAAAATATAAATTCCAGCATAGGATTTTTCATCTATTGTGTTACTGGTGCTATTTCTCTCATGTATAAACATAAGGGTCATAATCCAGAGCTCCCGTACTGTGCAGAAATTGATGTCCCAAGATTCAAATAAGTTTGAAGTCCTGTCATCAAGGCCAGGACAGACTGAAATATGTTGTTAAACTTTCACTGTACCACTTTGAGGTGTTAAGTAAACTGCTGCTATTTATCAACCTATTCATAAGTTATTTATCTTCTAAAAGTCAAATTGTTATAATACAAGAGAAGAGCCTGCCTTCTTTTTCTCCCCTTTATGTAGAGATTAGCACAATATACCCTTCATTCTTCAAAACTGGATGTTTGGAAATTTTGCTAATATAGAAGTTTTAATATATATAACTTTAAATATTAAAACACACAGTATATTGATAGTAACTCTTTTGGCTTCTTCCTAAATAATGTGAAAAAAAAGGTGAAAAAATCGAAGCAATCTAACCCAAAACAGTTTAATTCCAGCTTCTTTTGAAATTCAAAAGTATCTGAAACACATATTGGGGTCCAAATAATCTCTCCCAGCTTGGGGTTAATTTTTTACCTTTTTTCTCTTTTTTAACGTTGACCGCTGGTTTATAAACAAATAGTTGACAGAACATTATGAATGAATGATGCATTGGATAAATTAAACAATATTCACTCTATCTCTATTCTTTTGGGTTTATCTTCATTAAAGTAATATCTCTTTTTATTTGTGGTCAGGGAACTCTTTGATGAAAGCCTGTTTGCTAAGCCAAGTTTTCCGAAACAAACCCCAGCTGAATTCACCTTTGTCCCTGAAAGCAGATTTTGCTCCTTGATGTGAAATCCAAGACAGAAATGTTGATAAAGATTCCCAGGGAAATCTTCCAAACATTCTTCATAATATCATGTGTGATATAGTGACAAGCTATACGTTTCCCTGGCACTGAGATTGAAAATGGAAATGTTAAGTATAAATCTTTGTGGAAAGTTTCAGTAATTTTTAATAATTTGTTCTTTTGTGGCATTCATATGTGAATGATATATTTGTCCTAGAGCAATGCGAATTCATTTCCCCACATCTATAATATCTGCAGTAAGCTAAATTAAAAATACATTTGTACTTGTACAGTTAAATGATCATATTTAATGAAATGTCGGAGATGAATCTCAGCAAATAGTCAGGAAATTATTTCAGAAAGAGCAGCATTTCATTACTGGCAGTCAGGGAAAAGCAAAGAGATTAAACAAATGGTTTACTACTCCAAGATGTTGGAGGAGGTGGGGGCAGTTCTGGGCAGGCAGGTGAATACGAGACCTCAGCAGGGATTTTTACCTGTGAGCACGGAAGCATTTGCATAGCACGGGGCTGGCAGGGCTAATGGTGAGGGTGAGAAAGAGCTCTTGGTTCCTGGGCCTGAAAAGGCTGCAGGTGTTGCTCAGGTGCTGCCTTTGGCTTCTGGGAAGCACAGAGTCTGCACAGCAATGTTTCCCGACAGCTGCTGCCATGGGTGCCACTCCAGGGGAGCCCAGAGGGCTCTCTGCCCAGTCCCTGCGAATCCCAGAGCTGAACCCTGGGCTGGATGAGCAGGGATAGGGAACTATGAGACCAGTGGAGTTAAAGCAGGTCTGACAAGGTCGGGAGGAATGGGGAGTGGGAGAGGGACTGCTCAGAGGCAAAAGAAGACCAGGAAATTGTTTCTGCTGTAAACATTATGGCAATCAGAAATAGTTGAAAGGTGGAGCATGGAACTCAATTTGTAACGCCATCTAGCAACTTTATTTCCATGAGACTTAGGACCGTGCTGAACCCTTGGAGCTATCAGCATCTTTGAGCAGTCATGTAGTTTTAAAGGATTCCAGCCCGTCAAGGAAACTTCTGTGTCTGGGAGCACAGTTGCCTTTGGCTCCCTGTTAATCCATGAGAAGACACTTCTAGCAGAGACTCAGATCTCAGGCAGGCTGACCTGGCTTCTGTGGGCTTCCTTTCTGTCTGTTGCCTGTAAGGAGCAGTCAGCAGTGAGGCCCCTGGCTTAGCTGTGCTTGGTCTGGTTGTGCTGTGAATTCAGCATTCCACCTCTCTACCTGTCTTTGTAAGCTGGGACACTTCCCATGCTTCTCTCCCACCTTCTGTTTCTCTTGATTATTTAAATTACAAGATCTTCAGGCTACAGACCATCACAGGTCAAATCAAGTCTGTGTGGAGGATCTGGTTTAACAAATCTCTCTGTGGTACTGTAAAGTGACTGCTGCTAATGCATGACACAAAAAAATCGACATCTATCAATAGGAACATTTTAACTAATTGATATTCTGAAGTTCCATTATAAGTCCTATGGGAGGACTGAACTAATGTGAATATCAGAATTAAATTCTAAACCAAATATACAAATTTAAATAGAGAGTATAGAAATGCAGAAAAAGATTTGCTGACACAGCAAATGATTCCACATTCCACAGATTCCACAGACAATAGATGTGAAAAAAGATGTAAGTGTGAAAACTCTTTGTTGGCAAAAATTCTACACTAGAAGAAACATTTTCAGGGGCATGACATGAATGAAATACCTGAATTGCATCATTTAGTCATTTACAGATATTAATATATGCACATACACATATGTGTGTACATACAGGAGACTGTGGATAGGTAATAAGGCTGTGGAGACATGGGCAAGAACCCATCCAAGAACCCATACATTTAGCTGGCATTTCTTCCTTTCTAATTTCTGCTCTGTTTTGGACACTTCAACCACCCCATTCTCCCTTTCTTTTCTTTTCCTTGCTTTTCTATCAATAGCATATTAAGAAATCAGACAATATAATTTATACTTCAGTCTTACATCTCCACTCATATTAAATTTTAAATAAACATTTGAATGCAGCAGCCCACACATTTGAATTTACTTGAGGTTCTGATTTTCGAAGTGGAAAAAAAAGCTGGATTAGTTAAGTAATTAATCAGGTGTGCAAAGCCATATGAATTCTCTG
This sequence comes from Machaerirhynchus nigripectus, assembly GCA_013397975.1. NCBI lineage: Eukaryota > Metazoa > Chordata > Aves > Passeriformes > Dicruridae > Machaerirhynchus > Machaerirhynchus nigripectus. The sequence goes on along the minus strand of VZRQ01003526.1, from coordinate 1,009,908 downwards.
AACAACACATTGTAGAAGAACTCAGATCATGCATACAAAATTGAATTATGGAAAAATGGTTGAGGCACATCAGATCTGAAGGGGGAGAGTGTCAATCACTTCTGTTTGTCAAGGTTCTTTGAGATGTGAGTTATCAGCCTTAAGGAGAGACAAAGGATCCATGTAGGGATCAGCATAATTCTTATGTCTGATCTGATTACCTTCAGGGACATACATTTAGACTGGCCACATATTTGTAAAAGGATGCTTACTTTTGGAATCATCTCTTTTCTCCTTTGGATTTCTCTTTGGTGTTTTCATTGTTGCTGGTCTTCAGGGAACTGTTTTAGGCAGGCAAATGCTGTCCAGTGTCCAGTCTTCTGAAGTACCCACAATACCAGTGGGAAGGCTGTGGAAAGTGGGAGAAAAGGACTGGAAATAGGTTCAAAACACAGCTGCAAAATTTGTTCCACCATAACTTGTCTCCATTCTTCATCAAAGAGCCTGAGGTCTGAGGGGTTTTTGTGGCAGGAGACAAGAGAGTGTTTTCCACACAGGAAAGCTAGTATTTTTTTTTTCTCCCTATGATCTGGGGATGAGAACCTGCAGAGTAAATTCTTCATCAAGCCTTTTTTCCTCCTAATTACTGCAAAATAGATATTCACCTGCTAATCACTGCAATACTGTATGTTAATATTAAAAGAGATACTATCAGATTGTCATGCAATACTGTATGTTAATATTAAAAGAGATACTACCAGATTGTCATCTTTCAATTCAATTGAATTTTTTGAAATTCTTACTTAACCCTCTACTTTATCGCATATTCAATTTCCGTTAGCTTTTGTTTGTTTAGACTTTTTAGGAAAATGTAGAGACTCCTGAAGTACCAGGAGCAGCATTCTACACCCTAAGCAGCAGTTGCTGTGAAAATCTAGGGCGGGAGCAAACGTTTCTCAAACTATGTTATATTAGGAGCACTGCAAAAAGCAATGAAGAATAGCTACTCAGGACACGCAAATTCCAACTGGAAGACAGCAGCAACAGCAGCGGCCAGAGTTGTGCTTCCTGAGGAGAAAAATGATCTTGTGCATTGGATGAAACACAATAACATCTTAAGATTTCATCCCAGTTGCACTAGAAGAGCAGGAACCAAAATACTTGTTAATGTTGTAATATGTTTCCTTTCAATCAGACAACAGAAGAATTCATTCCATTTGCCCAGTATTTTGCCCTCCTGAACTCCATCCCCACAACAGCTTTGCAAACACATCTGAGCAATTCCACAGTGGGTTTTACATCCATGGTAAGTCATATCTGCTGGGCCTATATGCAGGATTTGTGTTTTACAGAGACTGCAATGAATGATTCCTCCCCAAATTTGATTCTGTAAAAAGCTACTTGACTGCTCCAAGTAATCTTTTTTATTCTTCATCTTAGTTTACTCTTAAGGGTTTTTCGTTTCATCTTTTTCTGCTGTCCTAATGTACACAAATCACTTTTAGAGATAGTGTCATGTGTATGAAGGGAGCAATTTATCAATACCGACACCTCTTTGATGAAGGATGGTTTGTCTTTACAAGGCTGGACAGCCCCAACTGAATTTCAATTTGCTATGGCATGCAAGGGATTTAGGGATTAAGGTTGGCGAAAGGCTTTAAGCATCAACCACCTTATTACTGCTGAAGGAATATGTGATTTGAAAACCTTGCCTGCCTTGATTTTTTTTTTTTTTTTAGTATGTGGGGGTGAGGTGGGGAGGGATGAGTAAGAAAAGCAATAACCTACTTGATGATTTAGCAGTTATTACTTTTCTTCTGCTTTTCAGTCACACACTGCCTATTTTTTAACAGGACTGGTAGAACTTACAGGGTCAGATCCAGATGACAACACCTAAATATCTAGTTAATAGTGTTTTATGACTAATAGCAAATATAAAAGCTTGCAATAAAAATAAAGCTGTTGGGGAGGGAGAAATGGAGAAGGCAAGAAATATGAGTCATAAATATTCATATAAATGAAGAGGTCATGAAGTGCTACAAATATATATTGTTCTGACCATAGCATATTAACCTGCTCCTTAATGTAAGCAAATTGATAAGGAATAATATTTCCCAATGAAAAGAACATATCATATATGGCATTCACCTGTTCTTCCTTGGAATGGAAGAGTGGGAGGAAATCCAAAGGAATCTACTGGCTTAAACTTTGTGCACCTTGATATTAATTAATTTCTGATAAATGTAAAAATACTGTGAATCAAAAGCAATACTATTATTTGTTGATTTCTGATTCTTTTAAGTAACTAAACCACTACAGGACTCATTTATCTGTTATGCTAACGAAGGGCCATTGTGGTTGGTGTCACACTGCTGTGAAACTGAGTGCAAAGGAGAATTACAGCTGTGAAATCCTTCCCAGGGCAAAATTCCGTGTTCTGCAGTGTATTCATTTCTGAGAATCTGCTCTAGCTCCGAACAAAAACACTACCTTTTTTCTTCAGAAGGCTTTTGGATAGATCCATGCTTTGATAGAGAGAAAAAAAATAATTGCGTGAAGTAACTGTACTCTTCCCCTTCCCTTCTTCTCTCAGATCCTCTGTCTCCAGAGGTGGAGACCAATCTCCTGCCTGCATCATCCCTGCCTGCATCATCCCTGCCTGCATCCTCAGAGCAGAACTGCACAGCAGAGAGGAGATGGATTGCGTCTATCTATCTATCTACCTATCTATTGCAATTACTTCAGTTTCTTTTGAGGGTTTCCTGGAGAGCAGCTACAGGTTCTTCTCACACTCTCCTTGATGTGCTCTAATGAGCATTTAGAAGTTTCCTAAGTAGTGGAAGCATTTCATCAGGACATAAAGCCTCCTCTGGATACTAAGAAGAATATTCTGAGCCTTTCCCGGGAGAGCTGAGATTTGAACTGAGATATTTTCTAGTCCAGTCACTCTGTTGTGCACAGGAGAAGCAGAATAAAATTGAAAGAATCCTAGTTCTGAGAATCTACATCTTTCTCAAGGAAAATTGGTACATGTTATTAGAATAAAATCTACAAATGGAAATAAGATGTTTGCCTATCCTCTCCCAACATTTTAAGACATATTAAAAATACATATATTTTCCAAATTTTTAGCATTGATTAAATCACTGTCTATCCATGCGATACTGTATATAAAATTCTCCATGTCCCCTCATTGCCATAATGCTCCTCCTCTCTACTCCATGGACCGTAACAAAGGAGAATAAAACAGAGTTCATGGTTGTGATGTAATATCTCTTTGATAGGGTTGCTAATAATTAATGCCAAATGACTTATTAATCTGATATCTTCTGAGTTGTGCATAGTTGTTGTCTCTGTGCTTTGCTAGGGATTTTGTGTCTGAATTTTTTGTGCTGTAGACAAAAGGTTCTTGCTGTGGGGTTTTTTTGTTTATTTTGTTTTCGATATAACCTCTTTAAGGCTTGGCATATCTTAGGTATGGAATTAGACATCTAGAAATCCCAGCATGTTATGAGAGAAAGATGACCTAAAAGGAGGATGTAGGGCTGTGATGAGAGATTAGACAACTTGTGACAGCAAGAAAGGTTCTTCTGTATACAGACAGAAAAAATGTCTTCACGAAAACAGGAATATTTCAGAGACATCCAAGACCCAAGTTTTCTTCCTTTATGAATGAAATGCTCTTCTGCTTCCCTGTGCTCTCCAGCCTCTCCCATCAATGCTTGTTTCCCCTGGAGAGGAAAGACATTGCATGCTGCAATGTTAAACCTCTGTTAAACTATCCTCAAGTTGCTATTCACTAGACTGGTTAATTGCAGAGTATACCACTGGCTGTAGCCTCCACATGGAGGTATCCTGCGATTTGCCACACTTTTACAGGGGTGAGGATGCATGTCTTGCTGTTGCATTTCCCTACCTTGACTCTCATGTACACCTGCATAGATGTATTTTTCTAAAGCTGTCACTTGGTAAAACATCACCACAACACCCCATGATCAATTCAGCAGCTTGGGGAAAATACATAAACTTACATATCTAGTAGCATAAATGAAATCTCTACCTTTTATTTCAGGCCAGGCAACAGGAGACAAATGGGAAAAAAAAAGACAACCAAGAAAAATCAGATTTTCTATAATTATATAAATTACAGCTAGAATGACTGTAATCACCTAAAATGCCTCTGGGGAGTTGGATTAGCAGAAGACAATTTCTCAGATTCACACTCCAGGGTTTAAACCTACGGCTGATTTTCAGAATTAGACTACCAAGCTGAAATAATTAACCCTTGGGAAGCTAAAATATGTAACTCAGAGGTGTACTATCTAACTGAAAGGGAGGAGTATGCAATTGATGTTATTGTAAATTTCCTATGGATCTTAATATTTGACCAGACCTGTCAGATTGCACACTTCAGTCCAAATTGTGAGTATATTTAAATGAAAAAACCTTTCACAGAATCACAGAATCACCAGGCTGGAAGACACCTTCAAGATCACCGAGTCCAACCCATGCCCTAACACCACCTCAACTAAACCATGGCACTGAGTGCCAAATCCAATCTATTTTTAAACACATCCATGGATGGTGACTTCACCACCTTCCCGGGCACACAATTCCAGAATTATATCACTCTTTCAGTAAAAAACCTTTTCCTAACATCCAACCTAAATTTCCCTTGGTGCAGCTTGAGACTGTGTCCTCTCATTCTGTCAGTTGCTGCCTGGAAAAAGAGACCAACCCCTACCCGACTACACCCACCTTTCAGGAAGTTTTAGAGAGTTATAAGGTCACCTCTGAGTCTTCTTTTCTCCAGGCTAAACAACCCTGGCTCCCTCAGTCGTTCCTCATAAGGCTTGTGTTCCAAGCCCTTCACCAGCCTTGCTGCCCTCCTCTGGACACGCTCAAGCATTTCAATGTCCTTCCTGAACTGAGGGGCCCAGAACTGGACACAGTACTTGACATGCGGCTTCACCAGTGCCAAGTACAGGGGAAGAATGACTTCCCTGGTCCTGCTGATCACACTATTCCTGATACAGGCCAGGATGCCACTGGCCTTCTTGGCCACCAGGGCACACTGCTGGCTCATGTTCAGTCAGCTGACAACCAGTACCCCCAGGTCCCTTTCTGCCTGGGCGCTGTCCAGCCACACTGCCCCCAACCTATAGCGTTAGACGGCGTTATTGTGGCCAAAATGTAGGACTTGGCACTTGGACTTGCTAAACTTGATCTTATTGGACTCTGCCCATCTATCCAGCCATTCCAGGTCTCTTTGCAGAGCCCTCCTACCTTCCAACAGATGGACACACCCTCCTATCTTACTGTCATCTGCAAATTTACTAATAGTAGACTCAATACCCTCATCTATGTCATCAGTAAAAATATTAAACAGAACTGGCCCCAGCACAGATCCCTGAGGGACACCACTAGTGACTGGCCACCAAGTGGATGCAGCATCATTCACCACCACTCTCTGGGCCCACCCATCCACCCAGTTCTTAACCCAGAGAGGAGTGCACCTCTCCAAGCCGTGGAGCTTTTCCAGGAGTTTACCGTGGGAGACAGTGTCAAAGGCCTTGCTGAAGTCCAAATAGACAACATCCACAGCCTTTCCTGCATCCATCAGGCAGGCCACCTGGTCATAAAAGGAGATCAGGTTGGTCAAACATGACCTACCCCTCCTAAACCCATGCTGGCTGGGTCTGATACCCCTGCCATCCTGTAGATGCTGTGTGACGGAACTCAAAATAAACTGTCCATTACCTTACCGGGTACTGAGATTAGACTGACTGGCCTATAATTTCCAGGATCCTCCTTCCTACCCTTCTTGTGAATGGGTGTCACATTGGCCAGCTTGCAGTCATCTGGAACCTCACCAGTGAGCTAGGACTGTTGGTAAACAACGGAAAGCGGCTTCACAAGTTTATCTGCTGGCTCCCTCGTCACCCTGGGATGGATCCCAGCTGGTCCCATAGATTTACGAACATCCAAGTGGCTCAGCAGTTCTCTGACTGCTTCCTCCTGGATAAAAGGGG
>VZRQ01003526.1:988000-1000762 GCA_013397975.1 Machaerirhynchus nigripectus | reverse complement strand
TGTCTCTGTCTTTTTAAAAGAAATGGCTGCTTCTTAATGCAATGAGATTTTTCTTGATAATCCTGAAAGCCTGGGGATAAAGTTTAACCATTTGAAAAAATGACCCTCTGTACTACTATGAGAACTAGGAGGCTTTGGTGCCTGGATTTTGTTCCTTCCATATCACAGAAAACAAATCAAAACTTGTTGCTCAGTCTGCTAGTTTTGGCTGGGGTAGGGTTAGGTTTCTTTAGTGACTAGCATGGGACTGTGTTGAGAGTGGTGTTTATAATACAGGGATGTTTTTCTTATTGCTCAGTAGCATTTGCACAGAATCAAGGCCTTTTCAGTTTCCTGTACTCCCACACTGGTGAGGAGGCTGAGGGTATGTCCTGTTTTCAGCTGGGATAAAGTTAATTTCTCCTCAGTAGCTGGATCAGTGCTCTTGTTTTGGATACAGAATGAGAACATACTGATGTTTTGGGTTTTGCTAAGTCATGCTTATCCTAAGTCTAGGACTTTTTTCTTTTTGTTTGCCTCATGCTCTTCCGGTGAGAAGGTACATAAAAGAAATTGGGAGGGAGCACAGCTGGGACACTTGTTCAGAGAGTCCCTTGGAAGCACCCCTTAAAAATGAAGGGACTGTAGTTAGAATCACAGAAAACGTGTGTGATCAGCACTTCTGTATTTCTGGGTGGAAGGTTGGTTTTGCCATCTTTTTTTATAAAAGTGGTGAAAATATGATGACAAGGATAAAAAGAATCCAGGCAATGAAATGTTCTTCAGGAGTTGGTACAGCTGAATATGATAGTTTAGCTTCAGCAATTACAGTTTTACAGTGTTAGCAAAGATGAAGGAGATGAAGAAAATTTTCCTTTCTTATTTCTTATCTGGCAACTTGTTTATTATTGGGTAAATACATTTTGGTTTTGATTAATTTATCAAATACTGGGGATTCTTTGGTTCTGAAACTGTTCTAGGTCTTCATTAGGACAAATATTAACAAAAATGATCCAGAAGCAGCAGGGAATCTAATTTTTGTACAAACCAATATTTTTTTTTGTGCTTCCTCTAACCCTCTTCTCTACTCTTCTTCTCACTCCAAGTTCTCAGCAGATATATATCATTAGTTTGATGTCCATCACTGGGTTTTCCTCCACAGATGTTGCTCTTCTCTGTAGAGTCAGTTGTGTTGCCATCTTCACTGTGAATACAAGATTCCCTGTGTCTGATTTGTGTCTGATTTCAGATTCACCAACACTTGCTGATGATTGCACTTAACTTCATCCTTAATATACTTTAAATTCATTGTGCTAAGGCTCCTCTTCTCAGCTGACCCCTTGCTGTTTTCATAGGAAGTAAGATACAGCTGTCATGAAACACTGGTTAGCCAAACCCACTACTCTGCAGGGAGAGACGTGCACTGCACAATGCAGATTCAATATAAGCATTATTATTTTTCACACCAAGAGTCTCATGGCTGTTTATGAAAATGCCAGTACAATCAGCATGTTGAGTCTGCAGAGCAGCTTCATTCCCATTGGCAATGGTAAAAGGAACAATGCACTGAAAAGGAACGTTCAGTTCTGCTTTGGAAGTAACTAGGTGCAATAGCTTTATAATGTATGAATAAAAGGAAGAGAATCCTGTGAGTGCAGTGCAAAGGAAGTCAAAGCCCAGCATCCAAAGAGTTTTAACAAGGGACCAATTAAGCACCTTTGATCATTCTGAATGGTCATGAAAGAGAATGTAAAATAAGTAGACTGAAGAACACACCCCTAAATGCTTTTGTGATTGAGAAAAATCTGTTTTAAAAACTCTTTAAGTAAGAGTTAAGAAAGATGGAAAATGATTGCTAGTTTATTTAGAGGCATCATGCTATTCTTAGAACACCAAGAAAAGATATATGTGTAACCTTCATTCTGGAAATAGAAGGAAAGATTCTGCTTATATTAACAACTGCAAAACTGTTCTGTAGGAAACAGGATGAAGCACAAGTTAAGAAAGAGAGAAATTAATAGATGAGCATTGTGCAAAATAAATGGGATTTCATTCTGAAAAAGGTAGTTCTGAGAACAGCAGAAATAATGACACACATGTCCACTGGTAGTTAAGCCATAACAAAGAAATGGAGAATGGGAAAATGGTTTTGTTGAGGTCTACTAGAATTCCCACAAGGACTGTAGGATCCTTGCCAGGATGAAGAGCCTGTACAAACCATATTCCTTAGATACACAATCTGAGTCTATTGTGAGTCCAGTTATAATAAGAGGACTGGTAGCATATTGAAGGCCATCACTGCTTGCATTGAATTTTTTCTTTACAAGAGAGTGGACTTCCAGTTACATTAATATTTGATTACGTATTAAAATATAAGTTTTTATCAATGGATGACTCCAAGCCAGTAGGAACTGCCAGTTTTGCATTTGATTCCATATGGCCAGTGGTGCCCTAAGAACAACTGGCATTATTTTGGCAACATCACAAGTATTAATCAAGTGCTCAGTTCACTGTTTTTCCTTGTACAACTGGTCATTTCAGTACAGGGTGCAAGGAACTGGAATTTCGATTCCTACAAAATGACAGTGTTGGTATCTTCACAGAGGCAACACTAGTGTAATATCTTCATGTGAAGGAAGCCATCATAAATAGAGCTACACATTTCTAACACCCAGCTGGTCTAAAATAATGCATTAACTACAGTGATGATGTTATTCCATTTACAACAGCAGAGAACCTGTATAATGATCTTTGCTTTAAAAGATAGATTCTTCTCAGAGCATATGACAAAATTTTCTATTGTATTTTATTATATTCTTGGTAATTGTTTGTGTAATATATAGTAAACCTTGTTATTTCTTTGGAAGTCTCTGCTTTCAGTGGTATTATGAAAAATTAATAATTGCTTCACTGAACTGCCATCATACTGTCATGACAATAACACAACTGCCATTGATTACTGACATTTTATACATAGTCTTACTCTCACTCCTCTGTACAATCCAGGTTTCTGTTGATTTAAATGAAACCAACTGCAGTACTGACATGGTCTTTTAAGACAGCTCCATCAGTCTCCAATTGTAACGAAAATAACATCTTTAAATTAGACTGAAGTTTTGCTTTCAAAATGGCTCTTATAGTGAAAGGTCTCTTTGTACTTCCCTGCTTGTATGTTTATGACAATCTGACTGTAATTGTGAGAGAAATAATTTAGGTTTAAAAGCTATTAGTCCCAGATGTACAATTGAATTCTAGTCTTCATTATAGAAAACACGGCAGACTAAAGAAAAGCAGACAAGGTCGGAGCTGTCCAAGAAACAATGAGAGGAAAAGGTGATTATGCTGGCAAAAGCCCACAGGTACATTGCCTTGTTGAGTCATCTGATTGGGGAAAAGCTACATCTTTAAGGAATGCTGCTGTCCTTTAAGAGGTATAGTGTGGAGGCAAATGCCAGGGAGATTTATGTGCTTCATTCCCTGACCTGTGATAATGCATCATTAGAGCCCTCCGTGTTTTCCACCTTTGTGAACAAAGACTCATAACGGGGATGATTATGAAAAAAGAAGAGGAGAAGCCGCAGCAGTGGCAGCAGGGGAAGCGTGGCTCAGGCACACAGAACTTCACTCAGAAGTTGAAGTGAGATATCTTTTTGTGCATTGCACCTTCATTTCACTTTATTCTGAGGACTACCTCCCTCTCTGCTTATCTGTCCAAAGCTCAGACTATTTGACAGAATTGGAACGTAGCACAAAGCCAAAACACACATCCCCCCCACTCCCTCAGTTGTCCTCCTTATTTAACCCTTCACCTTCTCGGTGGGCATTAAAATAAATTTAGAGGCATAAGAAAGTTATAAGGAGAGCTGAGGTCGCTCATGATCCCCAAGGAGAGCTCTATTGGGTCCTCTGAAGTGCAGCGATAACACTGAAAACTGTTTCATGGCCCTGCATACCTTTGCTTTTATCCTGACCCCGGGCAATCTTTTTATTTCGCTTGCTGAAATGCAGGGCTGCTGCTCTAGCTGACTGACTGGGGAATAAGTTTATATGTATTTAACCAAACCAGACTAGCATCCCCTCTTCTCTGGCCATGGATGGATATGGATTCAAGCAGTTGTAATGCTTTTCTGAGAACATTACCAAGACATTTTAATCACGGCTTACTGCACTGGTAGATTAGTACCCAAATGCAATGACCTTCTTTTTGCTGTGGACATGAACATGCCAGAAAACCAAACTGTACTATTCTTTGTCTTGATCCAATAAATTAGGATTAAATAAACAAGAGAGACAAGTGTGATGTACTTTGAAAATCTGAGTGCACCTGTTTTGTAGTGGAAAATTGGATGTTCTTTTTTCCCCCCTCACATAAAAACACTGCTGCCTGTGTTTATCTCTTAGGGGATGACACTATAACCAGAATTTATGCGTGGCTTCCTACGTATTTTGCATTTGGAGGTTATTAAGAAACAAAACAACAAAGCAAAATTGGTGTGCATTAGGAGGTATTAGAATACATTAGTTTGACTGTCTGTTCCTCTGCTGTGGTGAGGTCTGATTCCACAAATGTGCGCAAGAAAGTATGTTTTAGGGGGGCAGAAGCATGGAGGAAAGAGCTACCTGAAGGCCTTGTAACCATATTTAAAGGCAACCATTATCCTGAAGTGCTATGACCAAATGCTATGTTCTTGTGCACTGTTATTTTGGCACTTCCATTGAGAAAAAATAAACGTCAGCTACTTCCACATCAAACTCCCTGTGATCTGTAAACACTTTGTATTAGTCTGTGTGGATACACAGAAAGGAAGGAGGGTCTGATCCTGTAATAGAATATCAACTTCTCAAGCCAAGAATGTTTCAGAATATCCAGCCCAGTTCTTTTCTCAATTTCACTTCTGCATACAGAATTAGATGTTTTACACCGTGTTGGAGTTTATGGCTGCATATATTAACAGATATAAAAGTAAGCTTGCCTCCAGGCATCTCTGCCTTCTTCCATGTCTTGGAAATGGTCAGAGCAGCATCTTCCATCTTTGCAGAGAGGTGCAAGAGCATCAGTTATCCTTCTGTGCAGGGAAAAGGTGCCGAGTTAGATATGTTTTGTCACATTCCACCTGTTAGTAGCTGGTTTCCATCAGCAGTACTGCATTAAAAATTGAGAACCTCTGTCTTTACTATCTAGCATGTCAACATCCAGACAGGAGCTGCAATACAGTGCTTACTTTCCATACTGAGGGGAGTCTATTTCCACATGTGCAACTAACCAGCTGGTGTCAGAGGCAGTGACATGTTCTGCATATGTTCACAGTCAGAATTCAAATAGGGACCACTGTGATCCAAAAATAAATAGCTTTGCATGGTAAGCAAAGGAGGAAACCTCTCTCTCCTTGAGCTTTTCTGAGTGTTTGCTAGGATAATATCACCTCTTGATTATTCTTTGAGTGCTTCTGATGGTATGGAAAATAAATATTTCAAAGCAAACAAGAAAAAAAACCCAAGCAACGTAAAAAGGTGAGGCATAACAGATGTTTCGCTTAAGCACAGTTGTATAATACTGACATAAAAAAGAAAGCATTTTATTTCTTTGTGTCCTGAAAGACATGTAATAAAATTAATTTTATTACTACCTGATGTCTTCCTCAGGTGGTCAGGTAAAAAAGTAAATATATTTTTATAATGGTTATAAACTGTTTTAAAATATCTTAATCACATATTATCAAAAATGAGATAGTAAAGAAGGTTTTGATGCACAAGACCAGGGCACAGCAAGAAAGACTGCAGTTTGTGCAGTTTTGTTCTGTGTGTTAAATTCCACGAAAGCAGCTCTGCAGGTAGAGAGCTGTAGCTGAGTTCAAAAGTATATATTTTATATGATTCATTTTATGAAATGGCAACTGTAATTCCAGCACTTCACTTATTACATCCTTGACTCAACTAAGTGCTTAGGAGTCAGGCTAAGTTTAAGTCCCACTGAGATAACTTGCTGTGTAAAGTCATCTTTGGCTCAGTTGAGGTCTGCTCTAGTGAATTCTCTAATACTCCTGGCCTGTGAGTGCCTACTAAAGCTCTGCCTATGCAGCCAGATGTTCCTGTGGAGAGGGTGCCACAAGCAAACACACAAGGGTGTGCAAGGTTTTAGACAGTTTGTCTTGCAGAACTCGAATAATACTGCATGCTATGCTAAATATACCAGGGCTCCCATTGCTTTTTTATCTTCCACTGATAGACACCTGCTGTGCAGGTAGCAATGAGGGATAATACCTTAGAAGGGATGTTAACCAAGCATGCTGAATTATTGGGAAAGCAGAACCATTTCCTTTATCTGAAGCACCTGGTGTCCAGTGTGGCCAATCAAGGTCCAAGGTCATTCAAGCCTTAGATGAACTTTCCTAACATGTCAAGTGATTTGGTGTCTGTTCCCATTTCTGTTGAGGACTTTGTGATTTCAAAAACTTTGATACATGATTATTTTCCTTCTTTCCCAAAATATCTGTCTTCAGACAATAAGCCATTTCATCAGAGGATGGCAAAGAAAGATGAAATATTGCATTTCATTAGAAGTTAAATATGTAGTAATCTCTGGTGTCCTTGATCTTCAAAATTAGTAAGAATGATAATAATAAATTATAATTATTAATAAAGAGGGATTAGCAATAAATAATAGAAAAATGTTTTCTTAAACTGCCTTTCAGCTGTATACCTAGCAGCCTTCTGGAGGCACAACATGCTTTCTCATTTTGTAAATGTGAAAGCAAAAGTGAGATTACATCCTTGCAGTAACTTTTACTGGTATGTTTCTAGATAGAATTACATTACTCGATGAAACCAAGAAAAGTCACTTATGACCATATCACTTGTGTAGGATACCACAGGAAAAAAAAGTAAGAGATTTGCAGAACCAGAAGCCTGTCCTGAGTTTTACACTCAGTAAGTTCATCCTCTTGTAGCAATGCCTTAATTCTCTTCAAGTATTGCTGAGGTGCAAACAGCCAGAGATGTGTGGCTCACCTGCTATTGGTCCTAGCAAAGCACTTGGATGACTGAAGCTTCTGTGACAGATCTGTTTTTCATAAACACTGTCTGTATTTTCACTGCAGTCCTTGGTTTTGATCAGTTTCTTTAAATATGCATTATTTGGGTACACAACTATTTATTTTTTCTCATTTAAACTGTTTCTATTACTGCATTACCTCTTCAGGCAGCACAGGAAGAAGATGGCAGGAAAAAAATAATACCGGAAAAAAGTGCAGGCACTACAGTGTGCTAGTGATATAGGTGATAGGTGGGAAGGAGAAATGAAGCTTTTCATCCAACAGTTTCAGTGTATGCAATTGTTTAGGAAGAAGGTTCATTAAATACATGAGAAAAGTATGTGGAACATTACCTGGAGAAGAAAATTTGAATGTCACTAAGTCAAAGGAAGTAAATATATTCTTTCTGAGGAGAGATGGAGTAGATGGAGACAAGGCAGAGGACAGCAGATTAGTGAGAACTGTGACCACTGTGTGGTAAGGACAAAAGAGATACAGATGCAGACGGCTTGCATCACACGCTAATAATCAGTTGCTGTGTTTGTAGTGTCAAACAGAAAATATTGCTACTTTATAGGGGTGGATGCTCAGGGTATCCTCTACTGGTGAAACTTTATGTAAGGCAGCTTTAACATGTACACAAATCTCAAATCACTCAGGGTCCTCTATACCTGACTGGCCCTTTTACTAGCAATGGGAGATGTGGGATACAGTGCCAGGAGTCAATTACACTCACCCCTTGGAATCACAGTAGTTGATCCTGTAAATAAATATTGCATGCATGGATAAACCTTAGTGCTCTTGCAAACCCTGATGCTGATGTGTCCACATTTCAGAGGTTTTTAATGTGAAAAAAACTTGAAAAACGAGAAAGAATCTTTACCCAATTACTTCATTAAGTAATAATGAAGTGTAGCTGGCGTTCCAAAAAATTCGTTATTAGGTTGCAAGATATCCTCCCGTGAGTCGTAACTATCCACTTCTCATGCACAGAGGTCAAATGAGTTTTCTAACATTGTACACTAAGGTGATAGTGGATTCAGGAATCTGCATTCACTGCTCCAATAGAAGTAAAACTTTGTTCTTGTGCAGTGCTGAAAAGTCTTGCAAAAGATGGATGTTTAAACTCCTTTAAATGGTGTGAAATCCACCTCACTGTTCATCCAGTTCTAGAATTTAGAAATCGTATCCGTGTAGTCAGACTTTAGAAAATAATGTTCCAAGAATTCCTTCTGTAAATCGCGACATTAAACCAGTCTTACCATTGTCTTGCCACTTGAATCATTTATTTAAGCGGCGATAATAAAAGGTGTCAGCAATTCAGTTGTAAGCTCCTGAAGATTTCTGTGCGCATTGACCTTTACGTGTTTGCATCTTGACAGGTGAGCCGTTCCTAACGTCTCCTATGAGATATGGCCAGGGCAAGGGGTCAGGCACGCTAATGATAAAATTACCATTTACCTTTTACCTCACCAGCCTCAGTGCCTGACATTATAAATGTAGGTAACCTTTCACCTGAAGGCCCTCTTTCTTCTGCATTGCCAGGGATTATGGAGAAATGAATGTGCTCACAGCTGCGGAAGAGGCATCAGGCCTGAAAAAAAAAGTGCTTTTGGTGATTCTTTCTTTCCCTTTAATTTTCTTCCTTTTTTTTTTTTTTTTTTTTAACCAAAATCATATTTTTGGAAAAAGTTTGAATAGTTTTACCCTGTCTTATTTCAAGAGATGTTTATCTGGCTATTTCTATTCTCTCATTCTTAATACACTCAAGATTATTCTCTTCTTCCTTATTAAGATGAAAACACTGTTTATTAATTGATTAATCCAACTGATATCACAGCAGTCAATAGGGTTTCTTTCAGGGATAAGTGACCATATTAATGAGACGATATTGGTGATCTTCACTGCTTGCCATAGCCCAAGAGAGTCAATTTGTTCACCTTTGCATCCTCATCTTTGCGTGCTCAGGTTTTCCTGAGCTTCCCCAGTTTTCTGAATTGAGTCAATATTCCTCTCCCATAGGCAACACCATTCAATCAGTGGTAAGGGGTACACAATGAGACCTTTGGAGGTATCAGCGTGACTCTTAAGACTGCTGATCTCCCACCCACCTATAATGTGCCTGATTGTTCACAAGTAAACACTTAGACAATAGGATGTACTGTGAAGCTTAAGGAACAAGAGAGGGGTGTATTTACTTCTCCACATATAAAATACTTCATATTTCTAAAATCCATACGTATTGTGAATAGGACAACTGTCATGCCTAGGAGAAATAGTAAAGATGGTGCTAGGTGCAAAGCCTGCATTTGGCTGATTCAGGGGCAGGTGATTCATGTCCTCATTTGAAATATGTATTCTTCTTGCCAGAGTTAAAGCATATGAGAGTGGAAAACATACGAAGAGACAGACACAGAAAATGAGATTCAGTTCATTTCACTGATCAAGAGCCAAATGATCACAAGCTTTAGTAGAATTACCTCCCAGAAGATCAGCCCCTTTCTGATAAATGCAGTCCTGTAACCGCTAGGGCATAAATCGTGCAAATTGAAGACTACAGTTCGAATATAAATCTTTATATTAAGTTTAGTGAAATTTGGCATTGTGTGAACATTATTCATATCTATGAATCTTCAGGCACAAATCTTGTTGCATTTTATTTGTGTTATGAGGATATACATTTTGCAAAAGTTTCATTCGGTGAATATCTACCTTAATGAAATTGTGCTCTGGGAAGTTTATAAAAATTGTTTCATCTCCTTCACAGTGGAAAAACCTGAGCAGACCTATTTCTGGTTTTATCTATTCATGTACACACACAGAGTTCAAGCATCTTACAAATGAAAGGTACAACATCATTTCTGTATTAAGCCGGCAGAGTAAGTAAAAGGCTTGGTTAGTACATATTGAAAGGACGGTCAGGTTGCATGCTGAAAAAAAAAAACTACAGAAGAAATATTGTCCCTTCTAGAAAAGCGTATAGCTCTCCTCTCACATTAACCTGCACTGTTTCTGCCATCAGGGAGTTTATGAAGTAGTGAAGCAGGACAGAAAGCACAGGAGAAGCCTTCCTTTGGGAAGCTTGTACTCAAATCAAACGTGTTGAAAGGACACAGACAGGGATGTCATTCGGGCTGGATAGCCCGACAGAGTTATTTCCAGGCTTATCAGATCATGTTCCACTTGTCTGAATACTCTTGTTTTACTTCTCTGCATCAATACAAACTCAGCCCCCAGCACCAAAACCAGATTCATTTCCACAGTACAAAGGGCTTAACTGTGCTTTTCAGCAGGTTTTCCTCCTGCCTCACTGCCCATCTTTCTCCTGGAATAGATTCCTGCTCCTACATTCAAATTCTGCATTTACGGTGGTGTAATTATTTCCTAGCTACAGCTTAGGCCATGGAGCACACTCAATACCATACAGATATGTAGGAACTTCCGTAACAGTATGAAAGGTTGCAGAGGCTCCACAGATGTAATAGAAGTTGCTGGCAACATTTATAAATGAATTTTATGGGTTATTACGTAGTCCCATCCACTGATCCATTTCTCTGGGACTGGGACTAGTATTTCATGCTTCTGCAAAGTTCCAAGCACATAGTATTAAATCTGTTGAGGAGTAAAATGAATCCTGCCAGTTAAGTATTTATTTCCCCTTCTCTACACTGCAGCACTTTGAAGGATCAGTACAGGCCAGGCTCATGCAGTTGGGCAGTCAGTTTCTGATTCTGAGTTAGGAAACAGGAATACTGTCACCACTTAAAGGGCAGATTTTCGCATTGACAGAGAACACACATTTAGCCCTCACAAAACCTGAAGTGTTTCTCAGCATGGACTAACACGATCTTTGCAATATCACGCCAGTAAAATCCCTCAAATACTGGATTATGCTGTGTCTCATCCCCTTTGTGTTCATTGAATATATATGATGCTAGCTGGCTTGAAGGAATCTTTCTTTTGATTTCCCAGGGGATATCCACTGAAGGTTTGAGCCTGCAATACACTGAATACGCTGAGCATTTAAGGAAGCCAGAGGAATTTGAGAATGTAAAGCTATCTGTTGGCTGAAGACAGGAAGAGATGTGTTACACTAGCTGTGTCGTGTGCAATGTCATGCAAAATATTTCCGGGATGGCAAGAAGAAATAGGCGCACCTCAAAAAAATAAACAAACAAAAAAAATCAAATAAGAAAAATACTTCCTGGAGACCTGGAGGGAGAAGAAAATCGTACCAGATATACCACATTCCTGAATGTGCAAGGAGGATCTGGTTTCATGGCAAGGACTTGGTCAGATCAGAAGACTTTCTACGTTATCACTACCTGCACCACTCACACCTAATAAGTCGAACAGGAAACATATTTTGCAGATTGGCTGGAAAATGAAGATAATAGGATACATTTAAAATACAGATGTTTCATCTGAGCATATGTTTATTGATTCTTGAATCTTTCAAAGCCACGTGAATCATGCAAAACGGTAAAAATGTGACATACCAGTTTAGGAATGAAGGAAAAGGGAAGTGACTTTTTCACAGAAAGGGCTCTGTCAACATATTTCTGAAAATCAATCAATAGTCAAATAAGTCTAATGAAGAATTGAGCATTCCTTCTACAGGGACTACAGGATGTAACACAATTTTTTTAAACATTTTATAGAAAATATAGTTTGCTAATATAAAGAATAAGAGGATGTGTCTTTTCTTATTTCAAAAAGGAATTCTGTTTTCCCTGTAAAAATAAAAGTGGTTGCAGTGCTGATAGGAAAACTTATAATTTAGCAACACTTAGAAATATATTCGTTTTGAAAAACAAAGAAAGTTAAAATAGTTTGTCCTCAATATTCAAAGCTTGTTTCTATTCTGGGTAAAGACTGGAATTGGCTTCAGAGAATGACATTGGTGGGTTCTGGATCTAGCCCTTACACTTAAAGCTACTGCATGACCTTTTGCTGTGCTTTATACACCACCAAGCACAGGGAAATTGTTTAAAAATTAATACATGGATTTTTGTTTTTCTAAGTGTCTGTAGCAAAAAGGATTTTTTAAAATGAAAAATGCATACTTGATGTGTTCACTTTCCAGATTCCTCATAATGGACAAGGTTTAATCAGGGGATGGCTTAAATTTCTTACTTATGGCATGGTATGTGGTACAAATATTTCCCCAATGCAAAATAACTGTGTGTGTATATGTGTGTGCACACAAACACACAGACACGTAAACAGGAATGCAGGTGTAATGTACATATATGTGAGCGTGTGGGAGTGCACATCCTTAGCAGCAACAAAAAGAACCAATGCATATTGCAATTAAATGCAGTATGTAATTTCCCAGTTAAGAACAAGACCTGGGAAAGAAACTCTGTGTGCAGGGCTGGCACTCCTCTGGGAAAAAGCCAGGAGAGCTGATACTTAAAGGGTTTTCACTGCTTCTTTCTGCTCTGAAAATGCTGAAAGGGAAACTCAGGTGCAGCATCTCCAAAAGCCTGCACCAAGAGCACTCCTGCCTGCCAAGGAGAAGACCACCAGCTTTCATGCAGACCCTGGTCCTTCAACCAGCCTTCCTGCAGCTGCTGGAAAGAAAGATGTGGAGATCCTAGGATGACTGAGATATCTGGGGGCAGAATCCTTTTACTAGCCAGGTGAAAATCCTTTTCTTCTAATGAGAAAACCTGTAGAACAGCTGTAATCCCACAGGTTTTTAGTCTTCGTGGTAATCTTCTCATGTGTTTCCACTGAAGAATGCGGG